>APFE030737385.1:85571-165126 GCA_000404065.3 Pinus taeda
CTCATCCCTGCACCCAAAATTGCCTTTCCCTTGATTTCAACAAAATCATAAAAAATCAATCCTAAACTCTTTGTACTTAATACCTAGCCTAAAATCAGTCATCAATTCGGTCATCTCGAGCCTTTTCGATTATATTTTGCAGAGTTTTGACCCGGAGAGAGCCCTCTCCTGTCCTCGTAGGGCTAGCTACGAGGCTGAGCGTGGTTTGATGTGGCCTTGAGTCTTGGCTTATTTCAGCCTAAGGCGGATTCGAGCGCTAACAGGTGAGTTTTTTTTCTCTTCGCAATATGAAACAAGACATAATTTATAGACATTTAGCTTTATTTCATCACTCTTCTCCTTAACTAAACGAACTTCATGTTTTTTTTCTTTTTCTTTTTTGTGAATTATTGTGCATATGTGTTTTTTTGTTAAAAGGTTTAACTGAACGAACAAATTCTTATTCTTTATTTTTCATTAATTAAGTAACATATATTTTTAAAATTTGTTTAGTGTAACGTTATGTGACAACATCTCCCTCATATACTAGGTTGTAGAGAACCTCTCGGAGTAACAATTTAAACAATATTATATTAAATATATAAAATAAAATGATAAATAATATATAAAATTGTAATGCCCCTACCTGATTTTATTATTTTACATTGTTTTATTATATACTTGCTGAGTGATTGTCTTTTCTGCTTGATTCCAATAAGTATCATTAGTATACATATAAGGTATGTGTATGCTATCTGCATATCCACGCATCACACAAATACGCTAGTATTCTAAAGCTTAATATGTGTGATGATTAATTTATGGTTAATATTGATCAATGATAAAGCTTATGGTTAGCCTTAAGCTTGATTAATGAATAATTTTAATTAGTAAGTAATTAACCTTAAAACCTTATTTAGAATTAATGATTATATTTTAAATATGATTCATTTAATAATTAAATTAATAAGATTATTTAGATTTGACTAACATTTCAAGGATAATACTATTTTATTGAATTAATGAGGGGTGGTTGGGGAATGGACCACCTAGGTGTAAGGAGGGGGGGGAATTCATAACATTGATATGAGGTGGTTGGGATGGATGAGGAAGGGAGACATAAGGAGAGAGGAGGAGAATGGGAGGGGGTGGGGTCATTCTTATTTTGTTTTTTTTGGAGTTTGAAGTGGGGAAAGGGAGAAGGAGAGAACCGAGAGGAGAGGAAGGAGGGATAATTTAGACATATTGGTTTCTTGTTGGAGGGAGTTGGATCTATTTTGGATACACAAGGACTACGATTGGACTTGGGCTTGGAAGGCTAGGGAACTTGTGGAGGTTCTTTGGGCTAGGAAGTCTGATAAACTTTCCTATTTGAAAGGGTGACATATTCAATTGAGTGGTCCAACCCATAGCACAAAAACCAAGCCACCATATCAAGTATTTTTCTTCTTGTTGTTTTATTTATGTAAATTGCTAGAAATCAATTTCCATAAATGTTTTAATATGTTGTAAATCAAATCTATTATTTTTCTTATATGTTATTGTCAAAATGTGTTGTGTTGTGAATATGCTATTTTTTTTACTTAGAAATTATACAAAATTGTTTATGGTTGAGGACCTCAGGATGGGTCGCCAAAAAAAAAAAAAAAAAAACTATATTTAACGTTTTTCAAATGTACAATACATAATTGGGGAGTATTGGACTAATTGGAAATAATTGAATTTTGATGAGTTTTAAGAGAAACTACATATCTATCACCGTTGATGTGTTCCTTCAAATTCTTATTCATAATAGTTTTTGATTTTATAGTGCTAATTAGACAAGCATAATTTTTTACAGCTGATAATTTCTTCCAATGATATATAATATTATGTTGACACCCTCTAAAACATCATTAAGTAATTACACCCAAAAAATTCAACTAGTAAAATATTCACTGTCAGAAATTTGACTCCTTGGAAAGTTCGACCTCTTCCTCATAAAGCTTCCCATGTGTGTGTGAGAGAGAAAAAAATGTGAGTGATGAGTGTGTATGAAAAGGAGAAGTTCAAGTGTCTTTATAGTGATTTTAGGGTTCCCGAGTCGCATGCCTCTTTGCAAATTAAATTAAATTTTCTTTCTTTTAATTTAGAATTTATTTTTTCTTTCTTTTAATTTAGAATTTATTTTTTCTTTCTTTCAACTTGTGTAGCTATGGAATTAATTCCACAACTACCCAAAAATAAACACTCCCTCTTATCTAGGGAGTTATTCACCTTGATTTCCTCAATATATCCACTTAGTTGAAAATTTTCTTCATTTGAAGAAAAGATTGAATGAACCGGCTATGTTAATGTATCCATCCACTCCATGTTCCATTCCAAAACTAGCCTTGGGTCATCAAATAAATAGGTCATCACTTGGAACCAGGTCAATTTTCCTTGACCAATGGTGAAATCCTCGACCCATTTACCATTCCCCCATGTCGCCACATATTACCTAAATTGTACAAATAATTGCTTGATGCTTAAAGAAACTCACCCTACCCACTAGAAAAGTACACCTTAGCAATATGGTCAAAACCTTATGACGGGAGAGCACTCCAATCCTTGATGATATCTATGCAATTACCCCTAGCCACATTACATGGCATTTGGTCAATATTTTTCACCTAAGGAGTGATCGAACTTAAAAAGGAACACAAAAAATTACAAATATAATAATAAACACAGAGATGTAGTAGAAAAAAACTTCATTTCATTACTAGGAAAATATTGAACTATGCTTACAAACAAAATGGAAATAAGATAGCCCAGGTGATGGTAGCTTATCTATAAGAAGAGATGTAGTGGCTACATGCCTCTGAACTGTGTTACAATGAGGCTCAAGGGCCTATTGCCAAGTTCCTTCAGGAATATCTTAATCGTTATAAGGTAGATCAAAGGGAAACAATGGCTAATAAAGTTTGGCTAACAGCAGAAGGAGTCCCATTCTTAAAAGGATCGAACCATGAGCTCGACTATAAAGTATGGGAGGTTAGAATGGTGGGCTATTTAATAGCCTTGGACATTGATATGTGGCACTCTGTGTTGAATGGAGAAAAGAATGAACATAATGAAAAATCCAAGGAGTTCATCATGAAAGGGTTGTCCAAGCTAGATGTTTATAAAGTGAGGCATTGTGAGTTAGCAACGGAAGTGTTGGACGGACATCAATGTCTGCATGGTGGAGATAGCCATTTGGCTCAAGAAGAGGCTGAGGAGCCCTGTTGCTCTACCAATGAACTAGAACATGGAGAAATTTTTGCTCATCAAACTCTTGTTGATGATGAAAAAGTTTTAGAAGAGAGATCTTGCTGCTCATAAGGTATGCTATTGCTTTGTGATAAATGTAAAGAAATAGGTCATTCATTATCTAGATGTTCATGTGAATCACCTGAAGATATATAGAGCCATGTATCTAGTAGTTTTAATGAAGGTATACCGATTCTAGTAGCAATAGCAAGTGAGGGATCCTCTTAAGGAGAAGAGAGTACATCCTGTGGAAAGAATAAGGGTATCACTTAAAGTGATGAAGAAGAGACAACCCTTAGACCTGTGGAAGACTCCATGGACACAAATATGGGCTTAGATCTCTATGGTAACTCAACTAGCACTTTTGATAGTGAGGAAAAAGATCTAGATGAAAGGATCTTTTTTAGAAAGAAGTTATTCTCTACTCTAAAGGAGATCAAGGACCTATCATAGGCAAATCTCAAGCAAGAGGGGCAACTGAAAATCTATGAGCTTGAGAATGAGAAGTTGATCAAAACATTAGTTGATCTAAATTCTCAACAAGAAGAGGCTAGCAGAATGAATGGGATGCTAACCAATTAGCTGAGTGAGAAGAAAGATTACTGTGACAGACGAGAAAATGAAGCAGTCCCATTAAGACATGAGTTTGAAAAGTCAAATAAAGAGTTGTCTCATTATCAGAAGCTTGAGGGGAGAAAGAAAGTCTTGGATGAGATGATTAGTAAGCAAATATTCCCTCTCATAAAGACTGGTTTGTGTTTCAAGGAAAAAACTAGCTCCAATAAGGCAAAGGTTGAAGGGTCAAGTTCCCATGTAAAGGGAATTCAAGATTCCAACAAAAATAAAGAAAGAAAGGTTGTTGGACAACAACAACAACATGGAAAGCAGAAGCAACAAGAGAAGAAAAGGTAGCAACAGGAAGTGCATCAGAAGAGGGCAAGGCATCTATAAGGAAGAGTGCATGATAATAATGCAAGTTGTCATATAAGGCACATGAAGAGCCAACAAAGGTCCTTTCCTTCTCAAATACAGAGCCTTCAAAGAAAAGGTAATCTCTGTCAACAAAATCCTTTCTATGGGTATTGTTTTTCTTGCAATGATTTTGAACATAAAGCCATAGACTATAGATGGCATGCAAGGAAACAAGAAGTGTTGGGTTGCAGTAGCCCAAGAATGCATAAAGAGGCTAGGAGAATGCATGCTGGCCAAGATAGGAGTTTTGATAAAAACATTGTCAAAAAGAGAAACTCCTTTGCCCCATTCTTAAGCCATGTTGAATGCTACAACTGTGGCAATCTTAGGCACAAGACAACTAGTTGCAGAAATGAGAAGAAATGGAATGCTTCTTAACATATGCATGTGAATGTAGCAGCTCGAGTATTGAAGACAAGCAAAAACAATGGAGTTGAAAAAGACAGACTTGTCTTTAGTGCTCTGTATCAAAAGAGAAAGATGAAAAGAGGAGGAAGAAACAAGGAGAATGATCATGTTACCCATGTGAAGGACCTCTTTATAAGGTAGAAAGGCGTCAAAAGGATTTGGGTGAAGAAAGAGGAGGTAAAAGAGAAGGTTCCTCTACCCATGTGCAACCGAGAAGAAGCCCAAACAGGGACAAAGAATAAGCTGGAGAGAAATGCTTCTGTAAGGACTCGACCATTGAAGGTCTGGAGGAAGAAGGAGGATGATCTGCTCAGGGGGAGTAGATCCTCTATTTCTATTCAGTGAAGGAAGAGAATGGCCTCAAGGTAGGCCGAATAATTTAAATGCAGGAAGCCAAAAGGAAATAACAGAAAGGTGCATTTGATTGTGAAGGTATGGTTGTGTTTTTTTGTTGATTACAAGAATAAATTGGTTTATTATGAATGTACCAACATTGAAAAGGAGAATTGCAGCCAACATGAAGAGTACACAACAATATCTTATGTTGGGGGAAAAAGATGGGCTGCAATGGAAGTGTGTAATGAGAGGAAGCTCGCATACAAGTCCGGTCCACAGGATCAGTCCCCACGCAGAGGTGGGAAAGTTGTTGCAGGAGATCAAAGAGCAATGGATCAGGGGGAGCTGCTTTGATAAGTAGTAGCAGGCAACAATGGGCAGCCTCAATTGAGCAATTGAAAGGTTTGCATCTTTGGTGAAATAATCTTATTTCATTTAAGTTGTAAGTTTTATTATGCATAGCAATTATGTTCATGAAACACAATTGGTGCAAGCTTTTCATGTACCTCAACCCTCAATTGGTATAGCTATGTCAATTGGTTGTGTTGGGCTCATGTTGAGTAACCTTGTGGGAAAATGGACATTTCTTTTTAAGAAAAGAAATAATTAGAGTTTTCCTGGTACATTATTCCATTTGTATCATTTTTTTGGTGCAATTGGTATTAGCTGTGAAGCAGTCCCTATTGTATGAGAATGATCTCAAGGGGAGAAGTGGAGATGCTAAAAAATGTGAGCAGAGTCTTGGAACCAGTAGTAGCAATGAAGTCCAAGAAGAAATGGATCATCATTAATTGGTATTTGTAGCAACAACAATACCATGAGCAGTTTAATGAGTATCAATCTTTTTGATACAAAAGATGCATTAGTGGAGAGAGTGATTAACAAGTAGCCATGAGGTGTCCAAAACTGGAAGGACAAAGAAGATGCAGTATATGTTTAGGGGGAGCATATCAAATATGCCTAGTTTATGGAGCAACAACAACGATATCCCTGGTAGAGATGTCTGCAAAGCATAATGAACATCTCAACATCTAGACTCTCGTCTTCACAGTCAGGTGATTGCATGGGCAGAGAAAGGCAACTTGTAGCCCCTTGCCATTTATGTCAAAGGGAGAGAGAATTGTGGAGACGTTGTAATGGCCAGTACGGAAGAAAGCTGGCCACTGGTGTCTCATGCAATGAGATGTGTGGAAGCAGCGTGAGGTTTAGCCATCACATGAAGAGAAGGATGGAGTGTTGCCATTAATGTCAAAGGGGGAGATTGTTGGACAGTTGGCATTGTTTGGATTACCAGTTGCCCAGTGAAGGCATCTCTAAGTGTGTTGGCATTGATTTCAACAGTAATGTTGGGAAGTTGCAATTGCCTAACTGTTGGAAGGAGTGTTAGCATTGATGTCAACCAGACTAGATTGGATGCTTGTTGCCATAGATGTTGGCAGTGATGGCCCAGGAGGAATCTCATGGTTGTTCATGGCTCAAAAGGATTCCTATGAGTGTTGCACGCTTTAAGTAGAGGGTCATCACAACAGCAATCTTAGTGGAAAATCCATAAAATGATGATTACAGTGATGAGCCAGCTACAATTCCATGGTAGTTGCAGGCTTCATGCAGAGGATCACCTTCGTGGTTGTGATTTCAGTTGTCCAAAGATTCAAGGAGCAGGAGAGTGGCAGCAAGTTTGGAGCCATCTTAGAGGTAGTATATGGGCTCAAATCCTACATTAGACCCTCTCCATTGGAAAGTTCTCTAGAATAGCTTTCCAACAATATGCGGAAGTCCAGAAATGGATTCTTGGTTCAAAAGTTAAGGCCTGCTGAAGTTCAAGGATTTTAAACCTTAGGCAGGAAGGAATGTTGGCATATCAGAGATCAGAAGATCGGAGGCTAGCCATATCAGAGATTGCAACGCTGGAGATCATCCATATTGATGATCGCATATCAGAGGTTGGGCATACCAGTTCATTGCAACATGAGATATTGGAATTTTCGGCGATTGCGTATCGAAGGTTAGATAAATCGATGCATCGCAACATTGAAGCAAGTTGTATCACATATTGCAGTTTAGAAGATTTAATATTGGCACATTGTGAATTTCATATCAGTAATCGTAATATTAGAACTTTCCAAGTGTGAACCCTTTAAAAAGTTGCGATGTGGGTAAAGCTATGATTGCTTTAAAAGTCGCCAGGGACATCATAAAGAATTAACAAAGGATTTTGCTGTAAAACCAAAGGTGTGATGACCCTTTTATCTCTCCTCTAGCAGGATGTGTGGCAACATTGTAGGTCCTACATATTGGAGCATCGACACATTAGTCATGTTGGCAATCCTTCTTCATGTGCAAACCTTTAAAGAGTTGTGATATGTTAAAAACACCAATAGTGTTAAAAGTTGTCGGGAATGCCAAAAGAGAAATAACAAAGGAATTCATCGCAAAACCAAAACTGAGCGAGGCCCTTTTCTCTCTCCTCTAGCAGGACACGTGTTGGCATATGATTGGCTCCGATAAGGGCACATGGTAGCATGTGATTGGCTCCAATAAGGACACATGGTAGGATCTGATTAGCTCTGATAAGGGACAAGTGGCATCTTACGTCAGCATGACGTAACAATATGGAAGGACACATGGAAGGTTGTTTTGGCATTTTGAGGGGGCCTAATGGGCCATACCTAAGTGACATGCATCACCACTTAAGAAGCGCCAAGTGGCAATGATGATTTCACATCGAAAGTCAAGGATCGGAGGATTGAGGAGTTCGACGCTTTATAACAGTTAGCAATTGGAAAGTTCTGATAAGAAGAGCTTCCGATGTGTTGGCACTTGGTCGAAGAACTTATAGAACCAAGGGCTCTAAGATCTTAACAAAGAAAAAAGCTTCTGGCAGAATGCTAAAGGATTTAGCACCTTAAGGCTAGGCCTCTGGTCACCGCACCTGGTCCTATGGTGAAAGATGCGATAAGGAGCTACGCAAGAGGGGCTAAAGGCCAATCGAAACTTCGTGTTTTCGTAATATATTTTAAGAATAAAGTTCTGATAAAGAAGAAATCCGATATAGAACTATGGCAATAATATAAGACATATTGGGCTCCGATAGTGTAATATAGAGAGTTAAAGGCATATGGGTTGGCAGCTGAAGACTAAATGAGCGCATAGAAGTTGGTCGATGGTATAAATGTCAACTGCCAAAGATCGGCAGAAAACTTTGATACAAGGCAACACAGATAATGGTCCATAGAAAGGCCATGAATGAGTACAGGGAATCCATGCCTACGTACTAATAAAACATGAATAGGCATGGAGAGCCTCAATAATAGGAGAGTTGCAAAAAGAAGAGGAATGTGCCTAATTGGAGTGTGTAGGAGGATAGAGAATTAATTCTCGGTATGGATAAAACTATCAAAGTGCCCATTCCTTTGTTTAATGCAGTGGCAGACGCAACGACTGAATGGAAGGGCCATGCCAAGGTATAGTTTCATGGTGTTAAATGCAGGATAGAGTGATAGCATCGATTGGGGAGCAGCAGAGGAACAAAACCTAGGAGTTCTAATGAGAAAAGTGGGGAAAGAAGCATAGTGGCTAGAGAGCCGACTGGAAAAATCTCTGTGAGAGTGTACGTTCTTATGTAAGGCTGAGTGAGAACCTGTTCTATGGAGTGAGGCTGAAAGTCCCTATGCAAAGGTAAAAAGACCCCCAGAGCTATGTAGTTGTGAGTAAAGGTTGAAAGTTGTCTATGCATTGTGTGTTAGGTTGAAGTTTCATTTACATTGAGAGTAAGGCCAAAGGTGCTTGCACTATGTGAGTAAGGTCGTGTGTGTGTTGTAGATAGCAAGAGGCTGAGAGTTGAGTGCATGTTGATGAAGAGTAGAGATAGAGCTGCGATGACTGTGATGAGTAACTTTTGTGGAAGCAGATCAGTGGGCTGTTGCAGAGTGAGCAGAGAGAACAAAGTTGTTATCAGGCTGAGTGGCTGCCAAATTACAAATAACATTTAGTGGTTGGTGCCTGCATATAGGAAGTTGGTGCTTCCATTTTCTAGTGGGTGCTTGAGAAGGCTCGGGAGTTGGTGTCTCTTGCAAGTTGGTGCTTGCATAAATCCAAGGAGTTGCAAGTTGGAGCTTGCAACAAATTCATGAGGTCGGTGCCTCACATGGTGCTTCTGGTAAGTTGGACAGGTGTCTACAAACAGAGGGAGTTGGTGCTTTCTGCTAATCAGTGCTAGCAAACAATCAAAGGGAGTTGGTGCTTCCTGTGAGTGGGTGCTCACAAAATAGATTGATGTAATAGTAGGTGCTCTTATTTTACATTAATAACAACAATAAGCATGGTGGTTTTTTCCCAAGAGGGTTTCCACGTGAAAAACCTTGTGTCTCAATTGTATGGTGCTCATGGTGTGTATTCTTATTTGTTGATTTCATGTTGCCACCATATTACACATTGTTGTTGAGTAGATGTATGATTGCCAAGTTTAAATAAGAAAAGTAAATTGGCATAAAGAATTTAAAATTAGCCTTAATACTAATTCACGCCCACCCTCAGTATCATCATTTGTTTCCAACCAATGGTGCAGAGAATTTGGAGCCAGTTTTAGAGCAATAGATCATCTTAGAAGTAGGTGGAACCCACACATATGGAAAGAGTTTGGAAAAAACCTTCTAGTGATATGTGGAAACCTAAAAATGGCCTCCCGACTCAAAAGATAGAGGCAGTCAAATTTGGGCATACAAAAGTCAAAATCCCAAAAGCCTGGAACCTCGAAACCCTAAAAGCGGGTAGCAGATTTGGAAGGCCCGAAATCCTGGAAGCGGGTAGCGGACCAGGAAGGGCCGGAACCCCGGAAACCCGAAAGTGGGTGGAAAACTCGAAAGGCCCAAAACCCTCGAACCCTAGAACCTTGTAACGAAGATAAGAGTAGCATAGTAGGGACGGAAGCCTGGAATCCCAGAAGGCGCCATGAATCTCGTAACTTTTTCAAAATTGAATTTTCCAAAAGATCCGGGCACCAGGGCATCCAGGATCAAACTAAACAGAGTGGAAGACTGAGTGAGCCTACCTAGAGAAGGAAAAAGGCAAAAATAGGTGATAACAAGTTAATTGGAACATAAAGGTGTAGAGGTGGGACCATACTCGGAAGGTCGAAACCCTCTAAGGTTCTGATAATTGTAATTAAATGAGGCGTTGGGCACTAGGGGAACTAAGAGAGCACACAACACATAAGTGTGGAGGTGTATTACAGTGGGCCATGCCGAAAGCCCAAACCTCATAACTTTTTAGAATTAGAATATAGCAAAAGCGTTAAGATCGAGGGCTTTAAGCAGTGGATTTGCATTTTGCCATAAAAAGAAGATCAATGGTGGAGAACCACTTCGGGACCACTCTCCCTAATACCATAAACCACAATGGAGTGGTGTTGAGGTTAGTTTCTTGAACCCAATGCTTTTTTTTATTAATAAAGGAAATTGCTCGCAAAACAAAGGTCTCAAGGACCCTTTCTCTCTCCTCCAGTGAGAAAGGTGACAGCATGCAATTGGCCTGGATGACACAAGTGATGACATCAACATAGGCCAATCAGTTATGGACACGTGGTAGTCATCTTTGGCATTTTTGGGCACCCAAAAGGTCCATTTTTTGGATGACATGTGTCACCAATCATTGGTCGACACGTGGTACAAGTGACGTTAGAATGACGTCATCTCGCTGGTTCGAGCCCGATTGGTTGTTAGTGGTGTGCAAGTGAAAGCATTGAGAAACATGAGCCGAGACACAGAAGATAGACAAGCTGGAAAGCGACAACAATCAAAGCACAAGTGAGCAGTCCCCACGGGACGCGTCAACCCAGCAGATAGACATCAACAATATATAAAGAGGGCATGAGGTAATGCTCCGCGATAGAAGGGCTACAGGCTAAGCCATGACACTTGGTCATTTTGTGTAGAAATATACCAAGGGCACGATCTTGGCCATTTTGCATAGAAATGAAACCAAGGGCATGAAGGCAGTCTTTAGTGGAAAATAAGCCCTTGGGGCTTAAAGTGTAAAGGGAAAGCGCTAGGATATAGGGAGCTCCGGTCATAAGCATTGGCGTTGGGTCATTTCGCGTAGAAATGAGACCAAGGGCGTGGAGCATAAAACAAATGAATTAGGCCCTTGATAGGTAAAAAGCGACCTAGCGCCTAAAGGCCCAATCAATGATCGTGAAGACCTAGTCTAATGGGATAAAACAAGTAAATGGCTTGATAAAAAAGGGGCTTAAGCTCAAAAAGGTAGAACTATCAATTTGGTAGTTAATTTAGCAGCTAAGCCAAAGTAAACAACAGATAAAAATAGAAGAGGCACTGTTAAAACTTGTTGAAAGGCCAAAATTGCTAAAACTAGAAAAATTAAGCAGTTTAACCAGCAGAAAAGGATGATCAAGGTCAGAGACCTTGTAGAGAACATACAAAATACTAGAATGAATAGGACAAAGGCAAAAATAGAAAGTTCATGTGAATATTTGAGGGCAAGTTAACTAAAATCTCCAATCCAAACATATCATTTTAGAAATATTTATAAGCAGAATTTGAGTAGCAGAATTACAAGGGCAGAGCAGAGTGTGTGGATTAGAAGTTGTTGGTGCAGTGTGATGCATAATGGTGGTATGCATTAGAGGTGTATCAGAGACCAATCTTGGTATCTGAAAGGTGTTTTTAAAGATGTAAAGAAGTGCATTGGTGATAGGTGTAATGGCCCACCTACAATTACAAACAGAATGTGAATATTAGAATACATACGGGACATCCATATGATAGCTACATATGCATGACTGCATGTATTTGCAATAGTATACATACCGACTAATATGGAAAAATATCTAAACTTAAGTTAATAGATCAATCATTGAAGTAAATTCTAACTTATCAAGATATAATGAAAATATATTAAGTTGGATATTTAGTAGGTATACCACCCTTACATATACAAATGATAAATCCTTACTCAAAAGAAAATATAAATTATGTTACAAACTACAATTGTTTAAATAAATAAAATAATAAAACAATTATATTAAATTATAAATTAAATTAAATTAATTTAATATTTGAATAAAGTTAATATTAATAAATATAATCAAATACCACATATATAAAATCTATCTTCTAAAATGATGAACCAATTCAATTAAAATTATAAAAGGCTAAACCAGAAATTCAAATATGGATAAAAAGATTTAATCAAATCTATAGTATTCAGGGCTCCACGTAACAAGGAAGAAGAAAAGTGGTAAACCAGGGAAATAAAAGGAAGGGAGTACTACTGAGACTCGGGGAGTTTTTTTTACGGAGGAAATGAAGTGCAAGAAGGAGGAAATTACTGAGAAAGCTACATATTGAGAGAATCCTCACTTATTCTTGAGTTTTTGGGCACCGGGGCAAAGCACCTCATTTGTGAAGTACTTTGAAACTAGGCATTGAGGTCGTGCCCAGTTTGGGTGGGAGGTTTTGGTCATTTTGATAACGAAAGTGGGAATAACAGCTAGCAGAAACATCATCAGACATAAGTTCGACTTCAGGAACATTCCAAACAAAATTTACAAGTATTTATTAATGATTTGTCAAATTTCAAATAATGTTTGTTTGTCATAAATTTAAAGGTTCAATTCTGTAAGAGTAAATTTAAAGGTTCAATTCTATAAGAATGATAAATTAGGGCTTTATCGTTGTTATGGGCCTTACAATAGGTGTTGTTGTTGTTGGTGCATTATTTGTTTAGTAATCATAAATTGCTGAAGATGACCATATTGGTGTTTTGTAACAGTAATCAGAGATTGTTGAACGTGTTTGTAAGGTGGGTTTAGTGAGCAGTAATAGTGAGCAAGATTTATTTATTTATGAAATAAGTGGCCTACTAGTTCTAGTTTGAAAATGGATGAAACATGGATCGACAAGGTTGGAAAGTAGTAGCTTGTAGATTAGGGGTAGTAGATCCTTCTAGTGGGTGCTAGTAAATGAGTAGGGGCAAGAGTCCCTTTCAGCAGAGACTGATAAATGAGCAGAGGAAAGATCCCCTTTCAACGTAGATTGATAAAAAGGTAGGGGCAGGAGTCCCTTTCAGTGAAGATTGATAAACGAGCAAGGATAGAAGCTCCTTTCAGTAGCAGTCGATAAACATACAAGTAGTAGATTATGGGGGCATTTATGTAATCAAGTTGAATATTGTAATAAATTAAAGATTGGTGTCTTATGTATAGGTTTCTCGTATGTTTATGATGTTATGTTTACATTATTAAATAGTGTTGTTGATCCATGAATAATTGTTAAAGTGGTTGAAAAGTGTAATTTGTGAAGAATTGTATAATTTGTCCACACTACTTATTCACCCCTGCTCCCCTCAGTAGTGTCCTGGCTTCCATTGTTTCTAACATCTACTTCATACGGGTTAAGCTAATGAGAGGTGATTTTTCCCTTGAAGTCTTTGAATTTTGAATCAAAGAGAAAAGCCAAATCATCAACTTTGAAATCCTTCTTTTTAATGAATTTGGCATCCCACTTTGATCTATGTTGTTGCATTATCATATTATCCTGTAATGCTTCTTGTTTTATTTCATCTAGTTGATTAATTTCATTATTCTTTCCTTTTGGGTTTTAGATAAATTCAACCCTAGTTTTGTTGCTAACATGAACATTAGTACTTGGAATACAATTGGAAGGAGAATTTTCTTACCAAATACTAGTTCATCTGGCGTAAAATTAGTAGCACTTTTCCAAGTTGTTATATATGTCCATAAGACTTGTGGCAACCTACCTACCTAGTCATTTATATGCAATTGGATTGTCTTAGTCATGGTTGTTTCTAGAATATTATTAGTTGATTCTACTTGGCCGTTGGCTTGTGGGTGGTAAGGAGTGGATTTCATGTGCTTGATTTTATATGTTTCCACTACAACTTGCACTAACTTGGAGGTGACTTGTGCTCCTTGGTTTGTGAAAATTTCTCAAGGGACTCTAAATCTAACAAAGATGTCCTCAAAAGGAAAATTGATCATTGATTTCTCATAAGCCCTTGCTAATTCTTTAGCTTCTACCCATTTTGTAACATGGTCAGAATAGACCATAATGTACTGCTTTCCTTTTTATTTAGGGTTGATTGGACCAACGAAATCTAGAGCCCATTTTTCAAATGGTTCTAAAATAAATTTTCATTCGAGGGCCATTTTGTCAAATGTTATTAGTCAACCCATCTTTTGACACCCATCACAGCTTCGAACATGTTGTCTTGCATCTTTGAACAAGCATGGCTAATAATAGCCTTGATTATGGATTTTATAGGCAATTCTTTTATTTGCAAATTGGCCACCATAACGTTCATTATCACAAGATTTTAAGATATCAAATATGCTATCTTCTCTAATACACCGTCTAATAACAAAATAAAGCCCTATGTAGAAAATATTTCTTTTAATCCAACAATATCTAGACAAGAATTTGAAAAAAAAAATCTAAAGCATTCTCCTCAGATTGTCCTAATCGTCATTAGAGCGTGTTTACAATTTTGAAGCAAAAACCAATGGATGGATCTTTTATTTGGAATTTTCATCAGCCAAATGCTTGGTTTTCCAATGAAAATGTTATGTACCCATATCAAAATAACACAAAAACATATGAAGAGATAGACCAACGCCTTGATAATAATCCAATTTGAGGGGGAAACCTCCTTTTACATCACATAAATGAACAATTCTTGGATGATTCAAGTGAAAATACTTCCTTGGTATATATAGGAGTTTAAAGAGTAAAATTATAATTAGGGCCTACATAAAAATAATAATGTAATGGAAACAAAATAACAATAATGGCTTCTATGGGGCACAAAAATAAGAATATAGGAGCTACACTAGTTTTATAGGGACCTAACATGCCCCTCTCCTTCAAAAAAATGTCGTCCTTAACACTTCTATAGTTTTAGATGCTTCTACATAAAATACTCACCACCCCACATGGAATCTTCACCAGGTAAGTTCTTCCACTTAATGAGATACTTTCAAATTAATTGAATCCATAACTATCAGATTCTTGTTTTAGTGATTTCTTCATGATCCAATATGATTTTTCCTTCCTCATCAAGTTCTAGCAATATAGTTTGAAATGGGATCTTATCACCTATAAACTTCTTTAAGCATGAAACATGGAAAGCTGGGTGTACTCGAGAAGATGCATGCAAATCCAATTTGTATGCCACGATACCAATCTTTTGCAACACCTGATAAGGGCCATAATACTTGGGTGATAATTTATTATCCTTCTTAACTTGCTTGAGGGACATTTGTTTGTATGGTTGTAGTTGTAAAAATATTGAATCACCCACTTTAAAACTTCTTTCATTGCGATGTTGATATGCTTGTTGTTTCATTTAATTTTGCACTAGAATCAAGTTATCTTTTAAGAGTTAGAGAACTTGTTGTTGATGCTTGATGTGATCTTCCACTACTTGAACCCTAGATTTGTATCTTAGAGATAATGTAATGGATGGTGTATGATATCCAAAAAGCACGATAAATGGGGTCATTTTTGTTGTGGTATGGAAGGAAGTGTTATACCACCATTCTGCGATGGGTAACCACTTGACCCATTGTGTTTGTTTATCCAATACAAAGCAACAAAGATATCCTCCAAACATTTTTTCACTATCTCATTTTGCCAATCAAATTGAGGATGATAAGATGAGCTATGAGCCAATTGAGTACCGAGACAAGAAAATAATTATGCCCAAAAATTTCAAGTGAAAAGGGATCTTTATCATTTACAATGATCTGTGTGTTTCCATGTAGATTTTGAATTGTCTCCACGAAAGCAATAATGACTGTACTAGTTTTGAAAGGCTGAGATAGTGCAAAAAAGTGTGCATACTTGGTAAGTCTATCAACTACCACCATGATGACACTCTTTCCTTCGGACTTGGGTAGACCTGTGATAAAATCCATTGAGACCTCCTCCCAACGCTGACTTGGAATTACTGATGGTTGTAAAAGACCTAGGGTCTTAATTGTCTCAACCTTATTTTGTTGGAAAACCAAACATACCACCACAAGCCTCTAAATATCAGATTTAAGGCCATCCCAAAAAAATTCCTTCTTGACCTTGTGGTAAATTTTTAAAAATCGTGAATGCCCTCCTATAAGAAAGGTGTGCAAGTCCAAAATAACCTTTTGTTTGATTTGGGAGTTCTTACATAGATATAAGTGATCTTTGTGCCACAGTGAATAATTTTTCCAAGGAAATGTATCAAATGCACTAGGATTTTGCTACAATTTTTGAATGAGTGTCCACACTTCTTCATCATTCCTAAATTCATCCCTTACTTTAGTTATCCAATTAGGTTGGATAATAGAAATGGCACAAAGAAATACCTCCATATCCTCATCCTTTTTTTAGAGTGCATCTACAACAACATTTTGCTTCCCTTTTTTGTAAATGATTTCAATTTCATAGCCCAACATCTTTGTGACCCATTTTTGTTGCTCTTTTGAAGATAATATTTGTTCCAAGAAGTATTTAAGACTATCATGATCTGTTTTTACATTGAATTTTTTTCCTATTAGGTAAGAGCACCATTGCTTCAAGGCATGTAGTGTTGTTAGCATTTCCTTCTCATAAATAGGTTAGTGTAAATTATTTCCCTTAATTGGATGACTTTCAAAGTAAATGGGTCTTCCTTATTACATTAAAACAATAATAATGTCATTTCCTGAGGCATCACATTCCACAATAAAGGTTCTTATGAAGTATGGTGTAGCTAAGACCAAAGCTTGAAAAATTTCCTCTTTAAGATGTTCAAAGGCCCTAATTGCTTCTGGAGTCCAATAAAATGCATATTTCTTTAGTAATGTTATGAGAGGTGTTGTTGTTTGCCCATAATTCTTAACAAACTTGTGAAAATACCCTGTCAACCCGAGAAATCCTCGAAGATTCCTTAAGGTTGTGGGGATTTTCCATTCCTTTATGGATTTAATTTTGTTGGGGTCTACATTAACACCCTCATGATATATGATATGACCCAAATATTCCACCTCTTGTACCCCTAAAGAAAAATTTGGATGGTTTTGCATATAGTTGTTTATCCTCTGATAGTTTGAGCACCCTATCAACATGTTGAACATGATATTTGAAGACTTGTTGTAGATTAGTATATCAACAAAAAATACTAACATAGATTTTCTAAGGGTTTGAAAGAGGAATTCATCAAACCTTGAATTGTGGAAGGTGCATTAGTAAGGCCGAAAGGCATTACCAAAAATTTATAATGACCTTCATGAGTTATGAATGTTGTTTTTGGAATGTCTTCTGTCTTCATTCTAGTTTGATGATATCTTGAATGAAGATACAACTTGGTGAAGTAAATTACTTCATGTAATTCATCCAACAATTTATCAATGATAGGAATGAGAAATTTATATTTAATAGTGAGCTTGTTGAGCTCTCTATAATTTGGACACATACGCCATGATCCATCATTTTTATGCACTAATACTATTGGAGAAGAGAAAGAACTTTGGCTAGGTTGAATTATACCAACCTTTAGTACTTTTTTAATCATATATTCAATTCCACTCTTATGGGCATATTTGTAAGGTCTAATGTTTGGAGGGACACTTCCTAGAATCAAGTGAATAACATGAGCATGATCTCGAATAAGTGGGATACTTTTTTGAGTATCAAATAATTTGGAATGATTGTCAAGGACTCTTTGGAGATCTGGAGAAATGGATGACTTAGATGTTTGAACATTTAGTGAGCATAATTATGCAATTACACCTCGTTGTTCCTTCTTCAAAAGCTTTGTCATGCCATTAGAGCTTGTTATCTTATCAGGTATCCCTGTGATAACCCTTAATTCAAATTCCTTTCCTTCTCAAAAAAAAAAATCAAAAAAACTTTTTGAAAATTAGAATCTATCATCCCCAAAGATTGTAACCATTGGACTCTTAATACAACATCAACACCACCCACTAGAATGGAAATCATTGGATTACTCAATACATATTACCTATGGTTAGATTGATATTTTGGCACTTCTTTGTGTAATTTATGGTTCCTCCATCTGCAAACATCACTTGGAACTCTGGTGCTATGTATATAAAGAAATTCAAATTCTTGGCTATCTTACAATGAATAAAATTATGGATACTACTTGAATCAATCAACACTATTACCTTTTTCTTATTGATATATCCTTCTATCTTGAGCGTTTGAGGAGTGGTAATTCTAGCCATTGCATTACAATATATGGTCAGACTAATTTCTTCTATTTCAATCCATGGAGTTGGTTCCTAGTGTATATCTTATCCTTTTGATATTTCTTGTTCCTTTTCTTCCTCCTTTTCACAATATATCTAAATAATTTCTTCTCAACACACTTATTACCTTTACTATATTTTATATCACAACTATAACAAAGCCCTTTTTCTAGTTTTTCTTCTAGTTGTTTTGGTTTCAACCTTATAGGTTGTGGGAGGCTAGGAGTGACAACACTTCCATATTTATAGTTGTGAGTGGTATACCTCCTTGTTGACATAATTTTGCTTTTAACATGTCTCACCACCTTGAACGCATTCTCCAAAGACTTAGGTTCACAAAGGCAAACCTCATGTTGGATTTTATCTCTTAAAGTCCCTATGAAGACATTAGTGAGATGCTCTTCTATAATATCAATTACCTTGATATTCAATCTTTGAAAGTTATCAATGTGCTCTACAACCGAACCCTTTTTTTTGAGATATATCGATTGGCTAAAGAAGGTATTGTTATTTGTATCCTCACATTGTGTTGTCAAATCCTTCATAAAATCCAAAAAAATCCAAAATACCACCCAAACTGATTGGGTACTCATTACAAGTGATTTGCCAAAAAAAAACCCATAGATACCACCCAAACTTATTGGGTTCTAAATATAAAGATGTAATGAGTACCTTTTATGTGTGTTGCACATCATGTAGATCAAATAATTGCTCCATATGTAGTATCCATGTTACCAGATCATCGCCATCAAAATTCCTCATATCTATCTTTGGAGTGTGATTGGTCTTCCCCCCAAAGTTGGAGCTTCTAAAATCATGGCTCACATTCCTTTTGTTCTCATTGTGAGTTTCATGGAATACCTTGTCACCACTAGGAAGCATTTCTTGTAGCAATTTTGTCAAACCTTCCATGTCCCCTTTATGTTTGCTTTTACACCTTCCACGTCCCATTTTAGGTTTACTTTTAAAACATCCATCTTATCATTTATGATTGTTCTAGTTCATTTTAGGTTGTTCTTTGTGAGAGTGAAATTTGTTGCACTTAGTATCGTAATTTTGATATATCATGTTGCATTTGTTCCTCTTCTTCATGTGTCATAATAGATCTTTCTGGGGGCTTCATGAGTGTAGCATCTTTTTGTTTGGGAGATATTTTGGAACCAAATAATGATATATATGCTTCACTATACCCTTTGAATCACTTCAAATTGATTTTTCAAAGAAAAGTTATTCAATTTTAAAAATACACACCTTTGTTTTTATGAGCTTGATTTTGAGCTTGTTGATATGGTTGACCTTGAAACATTTGCATATCTATGATTTTAGCCTCCCAAGTTTGAAAATCCATCATGAGGTAGATTTTTATTTCATCTTTCCAACCCCACAAAGCTACTGATGTAGATTTGCAGTTTCTCATGAAGTTTTAATCAAAATCACAAGATACAATCCTACTTTAATGCTATGCGGAAAGTAATTCACAATCTAGAACAAAAAATTCAGACATGCAATAAGTAATAACACACATGCACACAGTAGTTTTCCTGGGGAAAGTAATCTGCTAAAAAACCCAATGCCTTCTTGCATTAATCTGATGAATAAAGATGTATTACAATTGCTTTGCTCAATTGAGCACAACCTGCAAGTGAATAACCTATCTCTCTGCTCACTGAGAAGCTCTGACCCAAACTTAGTCGATTTCAGCCTCTGCTTGAGCCCCTATTTCCTTGCGCAATTCCTGAGGAAATAGGCCCCTATTAATTAGGAATTTCCTCCAAAATGTTTGTGCAATTCCTCAGGGTTGATCACCTGACCTCATGCAACACATGTCCACTGAACTAGTTTACAACTGTTGGTTAACTGCCTGGGAAACTCCACCATAACTGGGAAACTCGTATTCTTTACATGCATGAGCTAATTATTAGTTGATTGATCAGTTAATTAGATGATCTCTGAGTTAGACTGATGTCCAACTACTTAATTAACCAACAACCAATTTTATTAACAGTTAGAACTAGTTTAACTAATTATAATTGAAATTAACTCAACCTAGGCTCCTAAAATTTAGGAACCACTATATACAACTGAACTTCATGCCCCTAACTCAAATTAACTGAGCTAATTGAGTGACAAGAGCCATGTCACCTCAAATAACTCCTCCAAGTCGTCTGTTGATGTGGAATTTCGATTTTTCTCAATTTAAAAGAGGTAAAATCAAATTGAGAATTTCTTGTTGCATGTTTCAACACTCCCTCTCACCAAGAAATGGATTATCAACAACCCTTATCCTACACCTATCAAATGTGTTGCATGAAACACTTCTCATTTTTGTTGTTTCTACTACAACATTTGCAACTGAGAAGCATCCAAACAAAACTGAATCAACTATGTTTGTAACTGTCTACTAGGAAAATTGTGTTGTTGTTGACTCTGCTATTGAGCCACCTGCTCTGCTGTCAACAATCCTCTGCACTCAGTATCTGACTGACACTAATCCTCCTACTACTGAATATTTTGGGCCCCCATAGCAAGATAATGATCCATGAGGAGAACACCTCAATGGACCTTGCCCAAATTTCTGCAACTCTTGGACTAAGGATCTACATCACTCCACCTCATTCCTGGAGGTATAACTGCGTGTGCTTCCTCTGCCCACTTGGCTTGAACTCTTCTCATACTGGAGGTCTCCGATTGGTCCTCTTCATCATCATCCTCTTGGTCATCCCAACAACCAATTGGCTGAGAATGTATCTTGAGAGCTAAATCATGCTCCCTCTCAACCACAACATCTCTAATCCATGCCTTGCTCCTCAAGGTTGTGCATGCATCTTCCTCTAATGTGTGAAGGCTCTCAATCCTAACACCAAATTGTGTGATTTGGAATGAAGCAAGATGCTTGAGTTATGCCTTCCCATCTCTGAAGACTACCTCATACCCTTTGTCTTCAATCCTCAATTTGTTCATCAGGTCAAGTTTCATGGATTCATTGCTATTTTTTAATAGATCATTGAGGGTCTTCCACATAGCAAAGGGAGTCTCTTTTCCATGTAATTTTGAGACTGTGTGGTCTCTCACACCCTCTAAGATGGTCCTCCTATCTCTAGCTACATCTTTCTTCCACTTAGCAAGGTTTTGGGCATCGACTGATCCTGGTTTTGCAATGTCTGTCTTGACATTAAAAGCAATCCCTTATCATCCAATACCGCCTCCATGTGATCCTTTCATGTGATGAAATTAGAGCTGCCTTCCAAGGAATACTCTAGCCTCAACCTGTTGAAGGTCATCTTCTCAACTTTGAAGAGATCCTGCTACATTGAACTACAAATTCGAACCTCCTGAGAAACAACTTCAAAATTCCGGCTCTAAAGTGAATCATGCTTTGATACCATGTATAAATTATGGTGTATATTTGCAATTTCTCATGAAGTTTTAATCAAAATCACAAGACGCAAACCTACTCTACTGCTTCGTGGAAAGTAATTCACAATCTAGAACAAAAATTTCAGACTTGCAATAAGAAATAACACACATGCACACAGTAGTTTTCCTGGGGAAAGCAAGCTGCTAAAAACCCCAACGTATGCTTGCATTAATATGATGAATAAAGATCTATTACAATTTATTTTCTCAACTAAGTACAACCTACAAGTGAATAACCTATCCCTCTGCTCATTGAGAAGCTCTGACCTAGACTTAGTCAATTTCAACCTCTGCTTGAGCCCCTATTTCCTTGCACAATTCCTCAGGGTTGATCACCTGACCTCATGCAACACTTGTCCACTCAACTGGTTTACAATTGTTGGTTAACTGCCTTGGAAAATCCACCACAACTAGGCAACTCATATTCTTTGCATGCATGAGCTAATTGATTAGTTAACTCGCTGATCTTTGAGTTAGACTTATGCCCCACTACTTAACCGACCACCAACTAGTTCTATTAATAGTTATAACTTGTTTAACTAATTACAACTAAAATTAACTCAACCTAGGCTCCTAAAATTTAGAAATCACTACATACAACTTAACTTCATGCCCCTAACTCGAATTAACTAAGCTAACTAAGTGACAAGAGCCATGTCACCTCATTTAACTCCTCCAAGTTGTCTTCTAATGTGGAATTACGAATTTTCTCATATTAATCAAGGCAAAATCAAATTGAGAATTTCTTGTTGCATTTTTCAACAAGTTAGAACGAGAATGGATTCTTCAAGATAATGTTATGCCAAATCTCCCACAATGACCTGATTATGGATTGGTTTAGTATAGTGAACTTGTACAAGCTTCCACATGTCATTGTTTCAACCTTCAACCCTAAAATTGGTAACAAAAAAAACTACATTTTATGTATTTTCAGTAACTTTTACAGAATTCAAATCAGATGCTCGAAGAGAAAGTTATCTTGATTTTCCCCGGTGCACCTGTTTAAGATTGAATTGAGGGCTTGTAAAAAACCTAACTTGCGCCGATCATAACATCCAAACCACAACAAATGTTTTGTTGAAACTTGAACCCAAAGTACTTCGACCTATAATATTCATACTGTAAACGTTTCATACCCTTATCCCTAGCCAAATATAAGTTATAGCAAATTTTCCAAGATGACTAGTTTTGAGGAAGACAACCTTGAGATTCGTTTGTTTTGATACCAAATGTTACATAACCAGATCAAAATGCCTTGATAATAAGCCACTTTAAAGGGGCAACCTCCTTTTACATCACATAAATGAACAATTCTTGGATGATTCAAATGATAAGACCTCCTTGGTATATATAAGAGTCTAAAGGGTAAAACTATAATTAGGGCCTACGTAACAATAATAATGTAAAAGAACACTAATAACAATAATGGGCCTCTATGGGGCACAAAAATAACAATATAGGGACTACACTAGTATTAGAGGGACCTAACAGAAAATTCAAGTTTAGGTTATGCCAAGAACCTGGATTTTCATAACTGAACTTTTTGTTACTTTATTATTTTTCATATTATTTTTCTTCTTCTTTTTTAATAGTTTATGGGAAAAAAAATTCTAAACGGATGAGGGGTAAAAATATTGCTATCAATACCTATAACCCCATGTATCCCAACAACATCCATGACAACATGATGGTTGGGAGTCTAACCCTATAATGCTCACATTTAGATTTGCACATTGGCCTTTTGTTTCTGATCACTCAATTCACGCTATGATCATCGCTCCTCATGTGCCTTCTAAATTATCTCAGACCATATATTTCCATGCTCAGTAGCCTCCTGATTCCTTTGCTCGTATTTCCTTGGGAAAATTTCATGTGTCATCCCTTCCTGCACATTCTCCCTCTTAGGAAACTTCATCATATAAACATACTTACATTCCAACATCAACAGGAGGGGGTAGAAGAGAAATCTCCTTCCAACACATGCATTGAAAGATACAAGGAGAAAAGGAGGAGGAGGAGAAAAGACCATGCTACATGGTTGGCCCTAGCAAGGCCCCCAAGATGAGATAAGTTATTTCTTTGACATGTTGTGTTTTCACTTTACTCTACTTTGACATATTCCAAACTAGGACATTATCGTGTTTTTGAGACAAAATATTATTATTTTTACTATGCTACATGTTTGATGGCACTATTGCTTATGGGAGACACAAAAGTTGTTTCACATGTTTGTTTATATATGATGATGGATATTGGGATGCTTCATAAGCATGATATCTATGGGGACGGTATTATTGATCATGTCATATTTATATATGCTTTATTTCATAAGTGTTAAACACATTAATGAAAATATTTCATGGAAATGGGGGACCCCGCCTACTAATAACATTTTAATTAATTAAAGGCTCCTTCTAAATGCCTTCTTCAGAATTAAAAATAAAAAGAGTTGAACATAATAAAAACATTAGTTATAAAATAGTTTTGCTCTCAAAATGTCAAAGGAGAATATAAAACCAAACATAAGGTGCAGAAGGGTGGGGGGATGGAAAATAATAGTGATGAGAGGTATGCACAAGTTTTAAAGTTGTCATTTTTCCTCTAATAAATTTATTATAGAGTATGAGAGCTTACCAGTTTTGTAGATAGTAGAAATCTTTTAAGGAGTGACAAGAAGAAAGTGAGCTCGTCTATTTCTGGTCCTTTTATTAAGGTTATTGTTTATTTCTTGCATTATTTTATGATGTTAGAAGCTTTGATATTTGTTATATCAGTGCTAATTGATGCACTTTTTGTAGAAGATATTGTTGATCCAATTTTATCAAAAGATTCCAAGTTGCCCAACACTTTGTCTTACTTATTTTTTGGCATTTCAAAGTGTCTATGTAAGAGTCTTTTTACATCTACAAGGATGGTATTATTGATAATGTCATATTTATATATGCTTTATTTCATGGGTGTTAACAGATTAATGAAAATATTTCATGGAAATGGGGGACCCCGCCTACTAATAACATTTTAATTAATTAAAGGCTCCTTCTAAATGCCTTCTTCAGAATTAAAAATAAAAAGATTTTAACATAATAAAAACATTAGTTATAAAATAGTTTTGCTCTCCAACTATCAAAGGAGAATATAAAACCAAACATAAGGCGTAGAATGTTGTTTGGGGGGGGGGGGGGGGTGGAAAATAATAGTGATGAGAGGTATGCATAAGTTTTAAAGTTGTCATTTTTCCTCTAATAAATTTATTATAGAGTACGAGAGGTTACCAATTTTGGAGATAGTAGAAATCCTTTAAGGAGTAACAAGAAGAAAGTGAGCTCATCTATTTCTGGTCCTTTTATTAAGGTTGTTGTTTATTTCTTGCATTATTTTATGACGTTAGAAGGTTTGATATTTGTTATATCAGTGCTAATTGATGCACTTTTTGTAGAAGATATTGTTGATCCAGTTTTATCAAAAGATTCTAAGTTGCCTAACACTTTGTCTTACTTATTTTTTGGCATTTCAGAGTGTCTATGTAAGAGTCTTTTTACATCTACGGGGATGGTATTATTGATCATGTCATATTTATATATGCTTTATTTCATGGGTGTTAAACAGATTAATGAAATATTTCATGGATATGGGGGACCTCGCCTACTTATAACATTTTAATTAATTAAAGGCCCCTTCTAAATGCCTTATTCAGAATTAAAAATAAAAAGAGTTTAACATAATAAAAACATTAGTTATAAAATAGTTTTGCTCTCCAACTATCAAAGGAGAATATAAAACCAAACATAAGGCGTAGAATGTTGTTTGGGGGGGGGGGGGGGGAAAATAATAGTGATGAGAGGTATGCATAAGTTTTAAAATTTGTCATTTTTCCTCTAATAAATTTATTATAGAGTACGAGAGCTTACCGGTTTTGGAGATAGTAGAAATCCTTTAAGGAGTGACAAGAAGAAAGTGCGCTCATCTATTTCTCGTCCTTTTATTAAGGTTGTTGTTTATTTCTTGCATTATTTTATTATGTTAGAAGGTTTCATATTTGTTATATCAGTGCTAATTGATGCACTTTTTGTAGAAGATATTGTTGATCTAATTTTATCAAAAGATTCCAAGTTGCCCAACACTTTGTCTTACTTATTTTTTGGCATTTCAGAGTGTCTATGTTAGAGTCTTTTTATATCCTAGACATTTTAGAACTAATTTATGGTCTAGATTCTCATAGGAATCAACCAAAACAATATGTTGTACTCATATTTTTGTTAATAAAATCAACATTTGACAACCTATACCTTTTTTGCGTATATCTCCAATTTTTTCTTTATGTTGTTAATTTTTATGAATATATTTTTTTAACATTAGTGGCGGAAATTTTCAGTTAATTATGTCAGATTTCAAGACATACTTGTGTGGTCTTATGGCTAGTTTGTTCAAATTTCAATTTATTTGTAATGTACATGATTGTTTATATTATCCCTCTTTCTTTTGTTTCTCTCTTTTAATAATTTTCTTTTATTTCAGGGCAATAAACCTCGCGCATAGTCCATTATCTCACCCGCTCAGTGAGATTCAAGGAAGTTGACAATGAATCATAAGAACCTTCACTCATCAATAGGGGTTTTATTTACAAATCTACATTTTTTATATCTATATCTAACTTGAGAATGTATGAGTAAATGCTATTAAAACTAAATCTAATTTAAGCAGACAAATAAAAACATGAATTAGGCTTGCGTGGACTCCTAAAGTAAATGTGCAAGTTCTTACCTCTCGTCTTACCACCTCCACTCCTCCAAATCCTAAATGTTTATATTGTGAAAAATATAATGCAAATCTTCAAGAAAATTTTAAGTCTAACTTAACTCAAAATGCACTCCCCCGTCAATAGTGCCAAAAATATTAGGCTATATTTAAGTGCATAAAGTAGGACATAACATGTGTATCAATCTAGGTGTTCATAAACTTAGAAGCATAATACGATATGTAGAGAGCTAGGTTAGATTGGTTGTCATGTTTTAAAACTAAGTACTAATGTTAGCTAGTCAAGGTCAAAACTTAGAATTCTAGCAAAAGTTAAAGAGCTAAGCTAAGAAAGAGGAAATTAAACTTAAACTAATCACATTGCTTGGAAAATAAAATAGACATACTTGAAATAAGAACACTTAGGATTGGGCATGCACTGAGGATTTTCACATAGGTCATGGTCTTCTACGCAATCATTTTCAAAGGATTTGCAAGTTTTCACACTGACACCAAATGATTGTAAATGGAAAAAAATGGAAATAATGCTCAGGAAGTTTAATTTGATGGATTGGTAATGTCCTAGGGCCTTTTCCAATAGTAAAAGTAGATGGACAATTTGGTAGTTGTTTATTGAATCTATTAAACTCAACTTAACACTACTTAAAGAGCCAAGAAATGAATGGACACATAGATAGGCTTTGATTCAACTAATTAGTTGGTGTACGATTAAATCATTGATTTAATAAAAGAAAACAAGGAATGAATAATAAATCTAAAGAAACAAGGAACTATGATGCTTGTTGATGCAACGCTAAGTGAAAATCTATGAGAGATTTAGGGCCTTTACCATCAAGAAAGCTAATGGGTGGCATTCTCGTCCTCTACTTAACTTGTCTTCATAGGCAACACATATTGTATGATAATTATGGCTCGTGAATAGTACTTTAAACCATAAAATAGGAACAATAATATATAATAAAATATGGACAACAATATGTAGCCAAATATGGCAGCGAGCTCACATGTAAACTACAAGCATAATAAAATAAAATAACTATTATGAACAAGATAATTGAAAATACATTAAAACTGAAAGTTAAAGGGTATGAATATGAAAGAAACACATATAAATAAGATATGTCAACATGTACAAGATGAACAACTATTATAATGGAGTGTACAAGCTTCGGTTGTGTGGGCCCTCCATGCCTTAGCAAGCACACCAAGTGACTACCAAGAATTGAAAATCAAAGGAATATCATATATTATATGAAATAAACTAGAAGCAAGCTTCAAAATTGAAGTCTAAGCTCACAAAATATTTCTTCGGTGTTTTGAAATTACAAACTTATGCAGAAAGCACTATTTTCTTGTTTTTATAAGCAAAAATGAAACTAAAAACTTAAAAATCCTCCTTGCTGATTATTATGGCCTATCATGGGATTGCAAATAGATCAAATCAACCTTATTATGGACTCAAATCATGGAGAGAATAAAAAAAATAAGATATGAGCGAAAATTCAAAATTGCCTTACATTTTTGCTATTAGACTAGGCACATTGATTGTGTGTTGATTGAGCACCTTCGGGGTGATTATGATTGAGCGGATAGGTGTTCGTCTATCATGGGACACTATGCGACATAAACCCATGTCTCAAATTTTTCCTAAGTGGGCTACATGTATGAGAACGAATGATCAAATATGACAGTGCTTGTTATTGTCACTTCGTTTTACAATGTAATTATTTCATAAATTTCGAAAAATTAAAAACTAACAATGAAATACCTTAGTGAAGGTATTTATTAGGAAAACTATGACAAAAATGTATCATAAGTAACTTGAAATGGATTTCCTATGGAAAAATGGAGTAATACACCATAGAAAAATGAAGTCATAATGAAGGACTTATATGCATCTTACAGTGTATTAGTTCCATCACTTCACACTTTGGTCAATCTTCATGCCCAACTTGAAGAAAGCTTTAACACAACATGTGAGAGAGGAGACAACTTTAACTACCAAAGCACACAACTCATATACAATTTGTGCATATAGTATATATTTTGTGTAGGTTTGGCTTGTTTGTTTATCTTGTTTACTTATGTACATTGTACACATGCGATAACTTTATATTACTAAGGCACATTATTAATACACATTTTTGTGCTTAGTATGTAGATATTTTGTAGGTGTTTAACTTCCTTGTTCCCCTCATTTATTTGTATATATTGAAGTTTGCATGATTAATGTTTGTTTTCATAAGGGAAATGCCACACCTATAGGTACACAGAGAGGTCCTAACCCTATTTGATTGCTTGTCATTTGTCTATTCCTTGAGCCCAAATATTTGTTATTATATTTCAATTAAGTAGGTTGTAATAGAACACACCTAGTTAAGGGGTTTCACCTACCTAGGAGACAAATTAACCTTGGATTTTTCCTTCCCATTTAACAAACATTTACCATCGAGAAAGTTAATAGGTAGCATTCTCGTCCTCTACTTAACTTGTTAATTAACTTGTCTTCATAGGCAACACATATTGTATGATAATTATGACTCACAAATAGTACTTTAAACCATAAAATAGGAACAATAATATATAATAAAATATGGACAACAATATGTAGCCAAATATGGCAGCAAGATCACATGTAAACTACAAGCATAATAAAATAAAATAACTAGTATGAACAAGATAATTGAAAATACATTAAAACTGAAAGTTAAAGGGTATGATATGAAAGAAACACATATAAATAAGATATATCAACATGTACAAGATGAACAACAATTATAATGGAGTGTACAAGCTTCTATTGTGGGGGCCCTCCATGCCTTAGCAAGCACACCAAGTGACTATCAAGAATTGGAAATCAAAGGAATATCATATATTATATGAAATAAACTCTAAGCAAGCTTCAAAATTGAAGTCTAAGCTCACAAAATATTCTTCAATGTTTCGAAATTACAAACTTATGCAGAAAGCATTATTTTATTGCTTTTATAAGCAAAAATGAAACTAAACACTTAAAAATCCTCCTTGCTGATTATTATGGCTTATCATGGACTGTAAATAGATCAAATCAACCTTATTATGGACTCAAATCATGGAGAGAATAAAAAAAATAAGATATGAGCGAAAATACAAAATTGCCCTGCATTTTTGCTATTAAACTAGGCACATCCACTGTGTGTTGATAGAGCACCTCCGAGGTGATTATGATTAAGCGGATAGGTGTCTGTCTATCTTGGGACATTGTGCGACATAAACCCATGTCTCAAATTTTTCCCTAGTGGCCTACATGTATGAGAATGGATGATCAAATATGACAATGGTTGTTATTGTAACTTCGTTTTACAATGTAATTATTTCATATATTTCTAAAACTTAAAAACTAACAACGAAATACCTTAGTGAAGGTATTTATTAGGAAAACTATGACAAAAATGTATCATAAGTAACTTGAAATGGATTTCCTAAGGAAAAATGGAGTAATACACCATAGAAAACTGAATTCATAATGAAGGACTGATAATATGCATCTTACAGTGTATTGGTTCCATCACTTCACACTTTGGCCAATCTTCATGCTCAACTTGAAGAAAGCTTTAACACAACATGTGAGAGAGGTGACAACTTTAATTACCAAAGCACATAAGTCATAAACAATTTGTGCATAATAGTATATATTTTGTGTAGGTTTGGCTTGTTTGTTTATCTTGTTTACTTATGTACACTATACACATGCGAAAACTTTATATTACTAAGGCACATTGTTAATACACATTTTTGTGCTTAGTATGTAGATCTTTTGTAGGTGTTTAGCTTCCTTGTTCCCCTCATTTATTTATACATATTGAAGTTTGCATAATTAATGTTTGTTTTCATAAGGGAAATGCCACACCTATAGGTACACTGAGAAGTCCTAACCCTATTTGATTGCTTGTCATTTGTCTATTCCTTGAGCCTAAATAGTTGTTATTATATTTCAATTAAGTAGCTTGTAATAGAACACACCTAGTTAAGGGGTTTCACCTACCTAGGAGGCAAATTAGCCTTGGATTTTTCATTCCCATTTAACAAACATTTACATCGAGAAAGCTAATAGGTGGCATTCTCGTCCTCTACTTAACTTGTTAATTAACTTGTCTTCATAGGCAACACATATTGTATGATAATTATGGCTCATGAATAGTACTTTAAACCATAAAATAGGAACAATAATATATAATAAAATATGGACAACAATATGTAGCCAAATATGGCAGCAAGCTCACATGTAAACTACAAGCATAATAAAATAAAATAACTAGTATGAGCAAGATAATTGAAAATGCATTAAAACTGAAAGTTAAAGGGTATGAATATGAAAGAAACACATATAAATAAGATATATCAACATGTAAAAAATGAACAACAATTATAATGGAGTGTACAAGTTTTGGTTGTGGGGGGCCCTCCATGCCTTAGCAAGCACACCAAGTGACTAACAAGAATTGGAAATCAAAGGAATACCATATATTATATGAAATAAACTCGAAGCAAGCTTCAAAATTGAAGTCTAAGCTCACAAAATATTTCTTCAATGTTTTGAAATTACAAACTTATGCAGAAAGCATTATTTTCTTGCTTTTATAAGCAAAAATGAAACTAAAAACTTAAAAATCCTCCTTGCTGATTATTATGGCCTATCATGGATTATCATGGACTGTAAATAGATCAAATCAACCTTATTATGGACTCAAATCATGGAGAGAATTAAAAAAATAAGATATGAGCGAAAATACAAAATTGTCCTGCATTTTTGCTATTAAACTAGGCACATTCACTGTGTATTGATCGAGCACCTCCAGGGTGATTATGATTGAGCAGATAGGTGTCCATCTATCTTGGGACATTGTGCGACATAAACCCATGTCACAATTTTTTCCCAAGTGGCCTACATGTATGAGAATGGATGATCAAATATGACAGTGGTTGTTATTGTAACTTCGTTTTACAATGTAATTATTTCATAAATTTCTAAAAATTAAAAACTAGCAACGAAATACCTTAGTGAAGGTATTTATTAGGAAAACTATGACAAAAATGTATCATAAGTAACTTGAAATGGATTTCCTAAGGCAAAATGGAGTAATACACCATAGAAAAATGAATTCATAATGAAGGATTGATATGCATCTTACAGTGTATTGATTCCATCACTTCACACTATGGTCAATCTTCATGCCCAACTTGAAGAAAGCTTTAACACAACATGTGAGAGAGGAGACAACTTTAATTACCAAAGCACACAAGTCATATACAATTTGTGCATAATAGTATATTTTTTGTGTAGGGTTGGCTTATTTGTTTATCTTGTTTAATTATGTACACTGTACACATGTGATAACTTTATATTACTAAGGCACATTGTTAATACACATTTATGTGCTTAGTATGTAGACCTTTTGTAGGTGTTTAACTTCCTTGTTCCCCTTATTTATTTATACATATTGAAGTTTGCATAATTAATATTTGTTTTCATAAGGGAAATGCCACACCTATAGGTACACTGAGAGGTCCTAACCCTATTTGATTGCTTGTCATTTGTCTATTCCTTGAGCCCAAATAGTTGTTATTATATTTCAATTAAGTAGGTTGTAATAGAACACACCTAGTTAAGGGGTTTCACCTACCTAGGAGGTAAATTAACCTTGGATTTTTCCTTCCATTTAACAAACATTTACATCGAGAAAGCTAATAGGTGGCATTCTCGTCCTCTACTTAACTTGTCTTCATAGGAAACACATATTGTATGATAATTATGGTGCATGAATAGTACCTTAAACCATAAAATAGGAACAATAATATGTAATAAAATATGGACAACAATACGTGGCCAAATATGGCAGCAAGATCACATGTAAACTACAAGCATAATAAAATAAAATAACTAGTATGAACAAGATAATTGAAAATACATTAAAACTGAAAGTTAAAGGGTATGAATATGAAAGAAACACATATAAATAAGATATATCAACATGTACAAGATGTACAACAACTATAATGGAGTGTACAAGCTTCGGTTGTGGGGGCCCTCCATGCCTTAGCAAGCACACCAAGTGACTACCAAGAATTGGAAATCAAAGTAATATCATATATTATATGAAATAAACTCGGAGCAAGCTTCAAAATTGAAGTTTAAGCTCACAAATCTTCAATGTTTTGAAATTACAAACTTATGCAGAAAGCACTATTTTCTTGCTTTTATAAGCAAAAACGAAACTAGAAACTTAAAAATCCTCCTTGCTGATTATTATGGCTTATCATGGACTGTAAATAGATCAAATCAACCTTATTATGGACTCAAATCATGGAGAGAATAAAAAAAATAAGATATGAGCGAAAATACAAAATTGCCCTGCATTTTTGCTATTAAACTAGGCACATCCACTGTGTGTTGATAGAGCACCTCCGAGGTGATTATGATTAAGCGGATAGGTGTCTGTCTATCTTGGGACATTGTGCGACATAAACCCATGTCTCAAATTTTTCCCTAGTGGCCTACATGTATGAGAATGGATGATCAAATATGACAATGGTTGTTATTGTAACTTCGTTTTACAATGTAATTATTTCATATATTTCTAAAACTTAAAAACTAACAACGAAATACCTTAGTGAAGGTATTTATTAGGAAAACTATGACAAAAATGTATCATAAGTAACTTGAAATGGATTTCCTAAGGAAAAATGGAGTAATACACCATAGAAAACTGAATTCATAATGAAGGACTGATAATATGCATCTTACAGTGTATTGGTTCCATCACTTCACACTTTGGCCAATCTTCATGCTCAACTTGAAGAAAGCTTTAACACAACATGTGAGAGAGGTGACAACTTTAATTACCAAAGCACATAAGTCATAAACAATTTGTGCATAATAGTATATATTTTGTGTAGGTTTGGCTTGTTTGTTTATCTTGTTTACTTATGTACACTATACACATGCGAAAACTTTATATTACTAAGGCACATTGTTAATACACATTTTTGTGCTTAGTATGTAGATCTTTTGTAGGTGTTTAACTTCTTTGTTCCCCTCATTTATTTATACATATTGAAGTTTGCATAATTAATGTTTGTTTTCATAAGGGAAATGCCACACCTATAGGTACACCTAGAAGTCCTAACCCTATTTGATTGCTTGTCATTTGTCTATTCCTTGAGCCCAAATAGTTGTTATTATATTTCAATTAAGTAGGTTGTAATAGAACACACCTAGTTAAGGGGTTTCACCTACCTAGGAGGCAAATTAACCTTGGATTTTTCCTTCCCATTTAACAAACATTTTGGTCTTATTTGAGTTTGAAAGAGGATTAACTACACAATAGTTAATCCTAACTAAAGAAAATCTTGAAGATGGACCCAGTTGGAGGTTCCGAAACGTCGACTACAATACTTAAATTTGTGGATCTTCCTAAATCTATCAATAAATAATAGTTATTATATTTCCCTCTCAGTTGTAAATCTTTGTTTTATTTTAGTAGACCAAGTATATCACATAATAAATTTGATATTTCCATATTTTCTTGATTTATTTCATTATTTAGTTTTCTCTTCTTACTCCACACATTATATCACATAAAGTAAAGCATTCAATAAATTTAATTTATTTTCAATACTTTACTTGCTTTAGTTCATTGTTTGGTTTACTCTTTTTACTCCTCACATCTCACATGATAAAGAAAAAAATAATCTAAAACTCTTGGTCCAATAAACAAAAATTAAATAATCTAATTTACTTAGTGGCATACCTTCTCCGTGTCTTGTTTTCTCCATTTTCCCGAAAACTTATGTGGTGACTCAAACCTACTATGATTTTGTTGCCCAATCTCGGGCTTTTCCTTTGCTCCTGAAATGTTTGTGTCCCTTGGGGCTTTGTTTCGTGGGCCTTGTGCCCTTTCTTCTAGTGATATCCTATTGGGTCTTGTTGACCAAAATTGTAATGGTTATTTTCCCATTTTTGGGCTCTGTTTGATGCACCCTTTGGGGTTATCCACTGGGCCTACGTGCCTAGTTTTTTTTCTTTTTTTGTAAGTCTTACAGCCTAGTGTTTGTTGTCCCTTGGTTTTTCTTTTCTTAATGTAAATCATTGTTCTTTCCATTGCAATGAAGAGGTATGTCAAAGGATTTCCAGGCTTTTCTTGCTATTCAAAGTATCTTCCGACATTGCCATAGTAATGATTGGCTAAGCATTGTTGGGTTATATTTGATGCACCCTAGGGGGTTCTTTGATGAGTCCACATGCCCTGTTTCTAGTTTTTTTTCATAGTTTGGTGGCCTAGAGCTTGCTGTCCCTAGGTTTTCTATATGATTATGAATATCAATCATATGTAATATGGGGAATATACTAGCACATATGCTATATGTAAACGTCTTTTTATTTAATAGAAAGTTTTCGGTTTTTTTTTTTTGTTTTGAAAAAAATAAGTACATATTTAAACAATTGAACAATAGTATAAAAAATGATTTCATAAAGAAATTTTGTAGTTCAATTTGGTATAGAATATTAACTCCATATCTCATTAAATGAATAATGATTTGTGTAATGATAATATAAAAAACTTGAAGCTCTTGGCATAGTTTTTGGAATAATCATTGCGTCAAAGTTTTGGAATGTTTCAAAACTTTGACATAGTGATTATCTAAAAGGATACAATATGTTTAATCATTGTGAAAATTTACATTCCAGAACATGAAGCTCTATAACAACTAACAAATATCAACCAACTATAACTAAAATCTACACCAACATTGACTTGATTACAATCTCTAAGAGGGTTACATGAATGATACAATCTCAAGGAATATTAATCAATGCACATCTTTAATGTCTGTCTCTAAAATTACAATGGTGCATATTACCCCTCCTTTTAGTATGGGTACATACAGTACTTTTTTACATTTTAATGAATAGGGCATATTAGTGACATGAAGTAACCTTCTTGGGTGGGCTAGTTGCATTTTGATTTTAGAGAAGTTTCATGTTTCTCTAGGAACGTCATATATTCTAAGGCATTGATCACACCTCTTGATGTATTGTTGGGGTTATTTGGGCACATGTGATGATCAATGTGGAGGATCATTGAGCATTTTCTCTTTGCCGCCTTATGGGTTGATATGGAGGGACGATTTGCACACATGGCAACCATGGGGGTATCATAATAACTATGGGGTTTTCGCTGACGTGGATAAGTTACTTTGATTGTGTGGCCCTCACTTTGAGCAAGTGTGATGATGTGGATTGATCTTGATGATGTTGCTTGAAGATTTATGAGTTGATTATGAGGGTTGACGTGTACTTACTTGCACTATGAAAGTCGTGGCACTTTTGGTGATATGACAAGCCATTTAAATGGTTTGGGGGTGAATTAAAGCATTATAATTTGACGTCGTAGGTCAATTGAGGCTAGTATGACAATGTGAAAAATGACTTAAAGGCATTACTTGAAGCATTACAAACTAAAATGGAAGGCCAACCCCTTTGATTTGGATGTCACATGGTTGTTAGACAATTTTGGGGCTAATTTATGGCTTGGAAAACTACTCCCCTATTTCATGAAAGTGCTTTGACCTAAGAAATAGGCAAATAATTTCTTTTTAGACCCTACTTGGAGGCATCAAAGAATTATTTTGCATGCTTTATGGGTCTATTTTACAGGGTTGTACCATTTATGTATCATTGCAAATTCAAATGAGGACATTGCAACAGTAAGGTGAACATTCGACATATTTCGACCATGTTTGGGTGTTGGACCATTACTTATGGAGTTGTTACCATGTACTTGTTCCCATGTTGGATTTTCCTTGAAGATTGATTTGCACTTTTAATGATGGACGCTGGATATAGTTGACTTGAGGTGCCACTTTATCGCAATTGGGGCAGCATTGGACCACCTTCTTTCAAGGACTATTAACCATCTACAATAATGTTAGAGCCTTTAGAGGTTGGACATGGTGGTTTGGAACATTATTTTCTCTTCTTTGGTGGAGCACACCCTCTCTTTGAGGGTTTTACCTATCATTCATTGTATATGTGGCTTGACCACTTTATTTTAATGATGTGTCAATTTACTTGATTCTAGGAGTCAGTTAGATTTAGTTTGCTTAAGCTAGATCTAAGGAATTAAATCAAATTATAGTATTTTGTTGTAAAGGAAGTTAGATCTCACTCTATAAATAAAGGATATAACTTCATCATTTGTACTCATGGTTGGATTGTGAGAGCACTCCTCTCCTTGGAGCTTAATGGAAATATCCTTATTGGAGCATTTTGTTTTTAAGGGCTTATCTATTTAGTGAATGTTCTTGACTTAGAAGTTGTTCTTTCTTGGTTATTTCTTCTACATCATTAAAGGCATTATTATGATTACTCAAGGCTACCACAAAGCTATTAAGGTTTATCCATTTGAAGGGTAACTTTGTTACTTGGAGGGAGGAAATCTAGAGGCCATTCTCACATGCTCTCCTTTGTTGGTTTGGGGTAAGTTTTAGTCCTCCTTGCTAGGCCATACTCTAAAGTTCCTTAGTGAGGGGTTTTATTATATTTCAAGCCATGATCGATTTTGTGGTTGAAGGCTTTCCCCTTGGAGGGATCCCTTCTTGTGAAGCCATGATTTCATGGTTTTTCTTAATTAATCGAGAGATTAATTTAGCTATCAAGTTCTACACTCTTGGCCTAATCCACGAGTATTAATAATCAACCTAAGAGGGTATTCTCCTTGATACATATTGCCACTTGATTCCTCTTGACTCCATAGCCATAGTAGGATATTGGAAATGATATTCATATTCCTCCATCACCTTTTTATTTTTATTTTTGAACTCTAAAAATGTTAAAAAAGAAAACGTTTCACTAAGACTACTATTGACATCAACTTGTGCACTTTTAAGAAAGCCTTGGTGATCTTAATAGGGAACCCTCCCTTGAGTCAAAGGAGAGCCAATCTAAATTGAAAGGATAGGTTGCTAAGGTGACAATGGGCGATTTTCCTAAAAAGTTCTCATTGGATTGTGCATTGTGGATTGGGGCTTTTATCGCACATGTACAATTTGGTCAATAATAGTGCAAACATGTGGGAAGATGAGGAGACATGGATAAATAAGATGTTGAATAATAATCACTATCAACATTTTGACATAATAATGGGTCGAGCTCTCATCCATTTCAAGGTCTGTATGTATCTGCAATGAAGTGCCAAGGTAGTGCGAGAAATTTGACTAAGACAAAAACTTTAGATAATGCCACTTAGTCACAATGCAAGACAACATGGCTAGGATATGAATTCATTTGCAACATAATGCACTATTTCCACTCTATAACTAAATTCATGTGATCATACACAAACAATAAATCATGGGATGAACTCTCGTCAACATTATTCCTCTAGTCTTAAACGCGGTCAATCTCTGAATTTATTTTGAATCACAAGTAAATACAAGCATAACAAGTTAATTTTGGGTGGTCATCATAAGAAGAAACACAATATTATTTGAGTATGTATGTGCTTGGGTGAAGTTGGTTAAAGACCCAAGCTATTGCCTCACTTTTAAAGTGATAATAGTGGCAAGCCCTTCTTACACAATGTATTCACGTGGGTCACTTACCATGCTCCATTACATCTTTTTTTAAAATTATGCAATGGTGTAGTTGATTAAGAGCTAATGTTGATGCGCTATAGTGTGTTGGAGCAGCCGATCAAGAACCCATGCTAACATTTTTTTTTTTTGCAGCTAGAAAAATATATAATACTCAAGGTTGTTGACCTTACCTTCATTGATACAATCTCAAGCTGCCCACTTGTAGTTGCATCATTATGTATAGAAAAAACCTTAGGCCACTTGAAATAATCTGTTGGAGGTCCAAAATGGGACAAACTTGCACTCCTACTAGATGTCTGTAGGTCTCAGGCAGTTAACTATTTCCTTACATTTAATAAAGACAAACTTTTAGCTAATAAAATATAGTTTAATGTCATACTCCATGACTAAAAGGTGTTTTATCCTAGATAGTATCCATAAGGTCAAGATTCCGTATTATCATCGTTGATGTTATAGTAATGGGGTCATGTGCTTTCAAGTAGCATCAAATGTTAGTCCTATACATGAGACTAGACACTACCCTCATATGTAGTTTAACCTCACATACTAGCACCTTTTTTTCCCAATGCAAGGAAAAACCTACAAAAATCAAGATTACTCGCCTAACTTTTGTTGATACAATCTCAAGACCTTGACATGTAGCTTCTATCATCATGTGCAACCATCATGTGTAAGCAAAACTTGGTCACTGTCACCAAAAATAAATTATTAATAATTTATAAGAGTAAAATTCCACTCATATCATATACCTTTAGATCTTAAATAATTAATTAACTTATTTTCTTATCTTAATTTTTTTTTAATAAAACAAAAATACTTTTAAATTATATTCCAGTGGAAATATATAATTTCAACCCATCATTAATATTCACTAAACATCCCATACCTGGTTTGATTATCACTAACTTTGATCCATAAATTGAATACCAAAACCTAGTTGCAATTGAAACTCATGCCATGAAAAAATCATGAAATAGATGAAATTTAATATATTAATTTCGTTGCAATGATACATAAATATTTTTTTTTACCAAAAGTGCTCTATATAGCATGAAAGGTATGGACAAATGTATCCGTCCGTGGTCACAAGAATATCATGTAATTGATCTTCGTCGATTAACTGATTCACTGGATTAGACTTTTGAGCTGTATGCAGGCAATACATGATTAGCTGATCGGGGATCAGAAGGTTCCCATGTCTGTAGGAAAGGTCGAATTCTGAGAGCCCAAGCACATGCCAGAGAGTGAGCGGTAACTGGGAGATTAGAGTTTTGTTATCTCTCAACTTCTAGGTTGCTGGAAGGTGCTGTTTTTGAGTAAGCAAGTGAGGAATGAAGCCGAAGAAGCGAAGTGCAGGTGCAGTTAAAGGCTCAGGGAAGAAGGATCCCAAGGATTTGAAACCCGTTCAGAAGTAAGTGTTCTCTTGCTGGAAGTGGCAGCATACACAGTAAATATATACATTTATATATTAAATTTGCATATGTGTGTGGGGTCAATTTGCAGGGAGAGAGTACTAAGAGTGAAGAAGAACGAAGATAAGCAGACAGGCAAAGGGAAAGGGAAAATCAAGGGCAAAGGCAAAGGCAATGACAAAAGCAAAGGCAAAGGCAGGCAGAAACAGCAGCATAAAGAGAGAGAGAAGAAAACCAAAACGGAAAAGGACCCCAACCTACCCAAGAAGCCAGCCACTGCCTTCTTCTATTATATGTGTGTATTCATTGTCTCTTTCACTGCCCTCTTACAGATTTCTATTCCCTTTGAAATATTACTTTATGTTAGTGTTTGTTGCATGAATTCATCTTAGCGTACTAAAGGCTGAGGGTGCTTCTAATTGGGTCATGCAAACTAGTTCTGTTGCATTTACTGGCTTATTGAACTGAGTTTGACCTAGGGCCTAGATTGATCGTATAATATGTAATGTAATAAGCCTTTATTGTGCTTCATATACAGTAGAAAATATGAGTTAGGGCCCTTCGCAGTTATTAGCAAGTTGAACTAATGGTATCTGCGAGGGGTCTCTGCCTTCCCTTAGTCCAGGTTTTTGCTAAGATAAATTTGCCCAATCCATCAGGCACCCTATCAATGATGTTTTTCGCTAATATCGTCAGGTGGTGTGTATTGGAATGTGACCTCATCAGTGACTTCCTGTAACTACAGTTTTCGTATTGCTTGAGTCTTTATGCCCTCTCATTCCACAAGAGGCATGTACAACCAAAATACAAGCATGTAGAAAAATTAACAATCAACCATGTAGGTGGCAGTATGCCCCTCCTTAAAACTGCATTAGGTACCTTAGCCATTTTTGAAAATTATGGTTAATCAACAGATCCAGCAAACAGCTTTCTGTCAGCAACTTTCTAATGAAATGCCTGACTATTAGATGCTGTAAAGCAATCACATTATCAACGCTATCCATGCACTGTTGAAAGTGTTCTTAGGAAGATATTGTGGCAATTTTCTACTCCGTGCATCCCTGTACTTCTCGAGCACCACGGTTCAGAAGCTTTTTTCAGACTGATTTGCCGCCTTCCTCACCCTCTCAACATCCCTTCCTTTTACCATTATTTTTTGAGTAAATTATTTTGTTGGTGGTGTTCTCAGTCATTGTTCTGCCACTTTATGTACCTTGAAACTTAATTGCACTCATAATTTATATCATTATCAGAGTTGGAAAATGTACATCTGCAGACATACCCTCTGAAGGTATATAGGCTTTAGACTTGTGTTATTCGACTTATTGATAATTATTAATCTATTTATTTCAGTAGCCTTTGCAATATCTAAGCCAACAAAACAATCTACTTTTATCTTTGGCAGCTCATGTATCATTTATATTTATAAAGCTACAAGTAATTTGACATATTTAATCGAATGATTCCAATATATGCACACTGCTTATCAAAGTATAATTTTTTGACATGATTACTTGAATAATTCCTGTGATTTGTTATATTGATATATATTTTTGAAATTTTAATATTTATTTCTTTTCCCTGTCCTCTCTTCCTCTGGAACTTTTGGGGTACCTTCCAGAGGTTTCTGAAACCCGTTCCCATATCCCCTGGAAATTGGGGGGTACCTTCTATTTGTTCCCAACCCCATCCCTAATACACCTGTAACCCCATCCCCAAAACTGGGTGGAATATAGAAGATCCATATGCATCGTTTGTTTTCAGGGCTTTCCTATGTTCAGCTTCCACTTCCTTGGCCTTATTTGGTGCTCTTCTTCCTTGTTGTGTGAGCATATTTAAGCATATAACTTGTACGCTATTTATTTATTTTATTTCTTTTGTTGTTATTATTATTAGTTTGATAATATGGGGCATTACATATTTGGTTATAGATATTTTCTTTCGGTCATGTTCTTTTGCAAGGATAGCATCCCTCATCTTCTTTAGCATAGTCTCTATTCTGTCATACACCTCTGCCAAGCAAGGTTTGTTTGTGTCAAAGTAACAGTGTTAAGAGTCTATTCCTTAGGGACCCCACTCTTATGAGTTGAAAACCATTATGAACCCAAGTACTTCACTAGCAGTGAGCTAATAGAAGGATTAGAATAAAAACAACAGAGTTTCTGCAATAACAGCTGTAGATTCAGCAATAACAGCTGTAATTTTTGCAATAACAGCAGTAAAATAAGAAGGGCTGATTATGAAGTTTTAACTATCAGTGGGTCCAACACTCGGAGCAATGACTAATCAATAGAGATTTCGGTTCAGAAAATCCTAAAAAGATAAGGCAGATGGGTGACCATAATTAAATAATCTAAACTGTAACCAAAAATCTGATATGATTCTGATATCAATTGGGATTCCATCGATATGAGCCAACACAGAATTGTGCTTTTATAACTGAAATCTGAAAATCCTGAAACTAGATCTAAAACCTGAAAATAAAGCAAACTCAAAATTTTAAGCTAACAAGGTGTTACCTCCCAGGCCCACACTTAAAGATATTCAAAGTCCCCAAACCACACACAACCCTAGAGGCAATTAGGAAGGTTGCCCACTGGTACCACAACAACCCTTCCTCTAACTCTAGGTTGGCTCTCCTCCATCACAAGGATGGAAACCCTAGAAAAAGGTGTCTGATATTCTTTAGGATTTTTAAGGGATGGTGGATTTTTGTTTTTACTGTTTAGTGACTAGGCTGACCCTAGGCCAGGGCCAGCTTGTTTATTGGATGGAAGAAGAATGATCAGCCCACATTGGGATGCTATCACCAAGATTGTGCGACACTTGGTCAAGCCTGGATGCCCTTTGGGATAGTTTAATTCACCCAAACTGGCTTCCATCTTCAGCCCCTCCCCATGAGGTTTGAACTCAAGACTTGGCGGGGAGTAAACCCCACTCAAACCAATTGATAAGAGTCAGGACTAGTGCCTATCCAATGGGTGATGGAGTTAGGATTAACAATCAAGAGGGTTTGAACTTGTACAAAAGAAGGTGTAGCTAGTCTGTTACAAGCATGCTCTAACTAACCACATGTTGATTTTTAAGGTGCAATTAAGGCAAGCACAATTTTCTACCAGATAATTACTTCTAAAGACAATTATATATTTAGCTCATTCTAGATAATTAAGCAGTTACACTTAAGAAAATTTCAACCATAAAAATAGTAGGGCAATAGAGATCATAGTAAAAATAAAGATGTACAACAGAGTAAAAAATTTATCCTGGGAAAACCCAAACCAGGGAAAAACCCAGCAAATCTTAGGAGAAATTGTCCAATTCAATCAAATGTACATCTGAATTTTCCAGTCAAAACATAGTCAAATTGACATCTGAATTTTCCATTCAAAACATAGTCAAATTGACCACACCACTTTCCAAGTCAAACCTGGTCAAAGGAGAGAGAAAATTCAGACTTCTGTTCAGCTAGTCAAATCTGGTCAACAGGCTGAAGTTTAGCCTCTGCTGCTCATGGTCAACTGTGGTCAAAGAGTCTGAATTTGGTCAAACTGCAACAATTGACTTGTGGTCAATGCTAGTCAAACAGGTTTGGTCAACGTTGAGATTTCTGCCCAGAGATTTTGTCAACGGCCAGTCAAAGATGCCCAGAATATTTGGTCCAATAACCAGTCAAAAGATTCCAAGTCAAACAGCCCAGAAAATGCCAAAGTCAACGCTGGTCAATGAGTCAAACTTCACTTCAGATTTCGGTTGTCAACCTCAGATTTTCTCTGATCCTTTGCACGTGTGAACGGATAACTAATTGCTTGTGTGAGATTCGAATTGATGCCAAGTGAGGAGGTCAAAATGTCAATATATATGTGTTCAATCATGTGGGTTTTGACCAAGGTTCAGACCCCTTCAACTAGTGGGGCCAACCTGACAGTTTTGGAGCCTACATGAACAATGAAATAATAATTTGTTTTCCCAGTTAAAAGATTCCAAGTCAAACAACCCAGAAAATGGCAAAGTCAATGCTGGTCAATGAGTCAAACTTCACTTCAGATTTTGGTGGTCAACCTCAGATTTCCTCTGATCCTTTGCACGTGTGAACGGATAACTAATTGCTCATGTGTGATTCGAATTGATGCCAAGTGAGGAGGTCAAAATGTCAATATATATGTGTTCAATCATGTGGGTTTTGACCAAGGGTCAAATCCCTTCAACTAGTGGGGCCAACCTGACAGTTTTGTAGCCTACATGAACAATGAAATAATAATTTTTTTTCCTTTGACTTTGTTGACTTAAATACCAACCATAGCAACAAAATATCAACATCACATAGATTCTCTTCAATATGCAGTGAATTAAAGGAGAGCTCTACAAAAGATGCTTCTCACGTGTAAGGAACCATCCTGAGGTCCTCAAACCATAAATAAAATTCCCACATAATTTCATAGCAAAAAAATAGCATATTTACAACACAATATTTTTTTGACAGTAGCATATGAAAAAAAACGTAACAAAATTGATTTATAACAATTTGCATAATTTAAACAATGACAAGAGGAATACTTGGTTACGATGGCTTAGTTACGATGCTCTTGCTAGGATCGCCTGACTGAATATGCTACCCTGCCAACTAGGTAGTCTATCTGACTTCCTAGCCCAAAGAACCTCCATAGGTTCCCTAGCCCTTCGAGCCCAAGTCCTACCGCAATCGTGGTGTGTTCGAAATTGATCCCCCACTCTTTGCCCCACTCCAAATTCTTCCTCCAAGTTGTCTTGCCCAACGTAAGAATCTCCAAAATCCCCATCCTCCTTCCCCCAAGCTCTCTGTGAAAACAAATATAATGACGGCCCTGTTACTGCTCAAACTAGCAGGGGACATGAAGGGATTCCTAAAGGGCAACTGCTAGATCAAAGGATAACGATTGAGGCTTAGCCCACTGTCACATCAACTAAGATTCCCTACTCTTTACGAACTTTCACCAATGGGAGGAGACCTGGTATATATATAAGGTCACTTTACAAGGATAAATCGACTAATGGATATGAAGTGACCCTTATAATCCTTTTCCTTGAAGGGGTTTCAAGGATAGAACTTTCTTTCTTGTCAAGCTAGGTACGAAGATTTCTAGGAGATGAGGACTTGAGGGTTAGGTTTAGAGGAATATGCCTTATGAAGGAGTTTCCCAATCCTAAAATCCTTATTAAACTTGACTTCCTGAATGGTTCTTGAAGATTTGACTTTTCAGAGGTGCGGGACTACATGGGACCAAGTGGACCCTTAGGGGGAAGAATTTAGTAACCAATGATGTTCTTAGCTTAGACAAGCATGGGGAAAAGATCAACGCAAGAATTTTCACTTAAAGGCGTCAAATTGATCCTATGAGGCACTAGGCTTGTGGATGCTAGGGCAAAGTTTGATCTCGGAGCTAGGGCTTGGGTTATCTCACAACTCCACCATCGGAGTGGCTTAAAAATTGGAGGAGATCTTGAGGACACACCAGCGCAAGAGAGGCTAGGAGATCGAACTTTTTGGAAGACTGCTTAGTCGGGAAAGTGATGCCCTAGGTGATCCAACTTGGCTAGACCTAAAAGAAGGTGAAAAAGAGTTGATTTTTGAGTGACCATCTCTTGGTAGATTAGTGCCTTAGTCTCGGGAGAATGGAGTCTAGGATAAATATGAATGAGGACCTTGTTTTTTAGTCAAGGAGACCTTAAGACTACTTCGCTTGCCTTCTAGGGCAAGGGGAAGCAATGTTACAACTTTATACTTCGACTTGCAAAAGGCGATGGCTTATCAAGATAAATTCTTTGATAGAATTATCCCTAGGAAATTTCATTCAAAATTACATGGCCCATACATTGAGTGATGCTATATAAAGACAAAATTCCACAATTTAAGCAGTAAATGCATACAACAATTAGCCCTAAAAATAGAAAAATTCCCAATCCAATGTATATGACAAAGTAAAATAAGAATAACATTAAAAGCATGTACTTACATGTAATAGAACATATCCAACCATTCACAATTTGATAATAGAGAAGCTCCAAGATAAGATAAACCAAATCCAAACATCAAAATTCATCTGTAAAGCTCCAATTCATCCTCCAAGAAAAAGTGCAAAATTCTTAAGAGAGAAAAGAGATCCAATCCAAAGTGATGATGAGAAAATGAACTCATCTCACTTGTATTTATACGTTAATGAGGAGTTCAAATTAGTCTCCTTAACCTACATAAGCCCCCAAAATAAAATAATATGCTAATATTCTAACCTTTGGTGACAAGCCCACCAAACTAGCTCACAAATGAAGGAATATGCCTCTTAAGAGGTCAAATATTAGCTTTTGCCCACGTGCTAAATGCGTTTGTCCTGACCATCTTTTGGATTTTGTGGTGCATTTCCCTGTTGGATGTGGCCAAATATGCTTTTATCTTTTTTTTTAGCTGCATCAACCTCCGGGGCATCATTCTAGGCCTGACCCAAGGTGTGGGTAAGGGGAAGGGGTGAGCCAACCCTATGTGGACCCACTGGAGGAATGTGGACCAAGGTGGGAGAAATGATGAATGGGGTAATAATGAGTGGAAAGGGAGTAATATAAGTGGATAAGTGAGCAGCAACCAAAATCGAGGTTTCCTGTGAAATACCATCCTTGAAGCCAAATGGTTAGTAAAAGAAATCCCACGGGACTAGAATACAAGGTTAATATCCAAAAGGGGTCTAGGGGATAGGAGCACAGACTTAGTCCATTCTTTCCGCCGAATTCCCCCATTAATCTATGCCCATAAGTGTCCATGATAAGCAAACTACAATACTCAATTACCAAATGACAAGGCATACCTTTAGGTTCGGGAGGCCCACCTTCAAACATATGATCATGGCAAATGGGTGAGGGACCACATGGCTGGCTCAAGTGGCATGATGAGCTAGTTGGTGGCTGCAAGGGGCTGCTCGCTGAGGACCATCTTGGAGAAAAAAATTCTCCTAGGGATATCACCCACAAAATGGTGGGTAACATCTGGCTTCAACTAGGACATGATCTCTCTCGAAGAGGGCGAAGCTACTCAAACAAGAGGTCATGAGAATCGATGATCTCTTGGTTACCGTAGACTTGGCACCTGCACATATGATAGATGAAAAAAACACGGCGCAACATGCTTTCGCAGCCTCTCATGATCGCACATGCTATATGTTAGGCCATAAAATCAACAAAAAATAAAATATGCAAATATGCATCTATCTATCATAAGAAATATCACATGATGTTAGTTCTAATGCAAAATCAACATATAATGCATCCTACTCTAACATGCATATGACGAAGCTATTATTAAGTGTAATCATAAAGCCAGTGCAACCAACATATCATCAAGTCGATATAAATATCCTTGTCTATATGATTACTCGTGCAACAAATCCCAAAGCGAATGCAAACCCAAACACATGGAGGATGTTGTGGGCAGGAGGTGGGAAAATATGATGCCCACACATGGATGATTATGTGAGAAGAGGTAAGAAAAGGATGTAATCTATAGTCCATGAGATCTTCTCTTGCAACCAAAATATAGAGATGTCAACAACCAAGCTCTTAAAATTTTGATGGATGGCAATCTTTGGCATATCACTTCCACCATTGCCCTTATTATTCATGTCATGGCTTGTGGCCTTTATTGGGTTATGATTGTGAGAAAAGCTAAGCCCTAGCTCTGAGATCAAACTTTGCCCTAGCATCCCCAAGGCTAGTGCCTCATAGGATCAATTCAACACCTTTAAGTGAAAATTCTTTCTTTGATCCCTTCCCCACCTTGTCTAGGGTAAGAACATCATTGGTTACGATACACTTTTCTCCTACCCTAGACTGGGTCCACTTGGTCCCACGTGGTCCCGTTCCCTAAAGAGATAATTCTTCAAGAACCAGCTGGGATACCAATTTCAATAAGGATTGTAGGGATTGAGATGCTCTTTCATGAATCACATCGCCTAAACCTAACCCTCAAATCTTCTAATCCCTTTTCTAGAAGTTATTGTACCTTGCTTAGAAAGCAAGCAAGCTCTATCCTTCAACCTCTTCTTGAAAGGGAATAATTTGGGTCACTCCCCATCCATTCATTGATTTATCCTTCATCGGTGACTCCATAATATATCGGGTCTCCTTCCATCGGTGAAAGTCCGTAAATAGAAGGGAGTCTTAGTTGAGGTGACAGTGGGCTAAGTCTCCATTTGTTGCCCTTGGTCTAGCATTTTCCCTTTAGGGATCCCCGTTAGGTCCCATGCTAGTTTGAGCGGTAACATGCCCCTCTTCCCAAACTTCCTTCCACTTATGTCTTCCCCGAGTAAATGCTACCCACTCATTTATGTCATCAACTCTCCCCTTATACTTGAATTAATTCAAGGGAACCATGTTAGGGCCTTGAAGAGATAAGTAATAAAATACCAATAAGATATTAATATTTAATCATGTTAGTCAACTTTATGGATTCACAAGAACCCTATCAATTAAATATTAAATAATCATGTTAAAATGTAATTTATTAATCATAAGTCAAGCTTGTGTTAGTTTTCTTGCGAACCTAGCACTCGGTATTTAATTCCTATCATAAAACTTACTGAATAAACACACAACTAGGTTCCTAACAAATTTAGCGAAAACAAATATAACGATCTCAATCACAATGGCACAAACAGATTTCTGCCCAACAAGTTCTTCATTAAAAATCCAAACTTACATCGACTCCCATACTGGGATAATGGCTCACCTGAGAAAATACATAATATAGTTAACCTGGATCTAATCTAGCAAATCTACCCTAGATTGATGCTCGATCTTCTTTGCAGATCTAGATCTCCAACTTCTCTGCACACCCTCAGACTCAACACACTGCTCATTGAGATGTTGCTCTCAATCTTATGCTGCTGTAGCATTTCTATCTCTTCTCCTTTGCCTTGCTTTTATAACTTTACATTGAGCTAAATCCCTAACCCTAGCCCTAATCTCAAAGTGATTAACCACTGAGATTAGATCTCGTCTCACTTGACATCAACGACTAAGATTAAAACTCACTCACTAAAGTAAATTACTTTAATTTTACTAAGTTTCTGTTAGTTGAATAAGCCAACATATTAATATCTATTTTATCAAAAGTTAAACTTAGGCTAAGTTACATCAACAACTTGCTTACACTAGAGCAAGTGTTCTTAGGTGTTGAAAATCTAGTGTTGCAATGACTAGAATAGTTTTTCACAATTGATAACTACTTCTGTTGATATAAATTGTTCCTTCTTTATACTTTAGTCAACAAGCAACTATATGTGAACAACTTCAACCATTATTTCTTCAACAAGAGTAGTAAGTAGAGATCACAATAGACAATGAACAAAATACAATAAGCAAGAGACAAGAGACACCAAGATTAGGCTCACAACTAGGGCAAAACTCACACGAGGAAAACCCAAAATTCTTTCCCTATGAGAGAGAGATTTTGTCCATCAAAGCACATCAAAATGTTCCAACAAAATCAAGATAATTAACAGTGTAATGGCCAATCAAAGTCTCCTCATAGAAGGAGAGATAAACCACTTTTGTCCAATAATTAAGGTTTGCATAAGGAGGCCTAAACTCAGGCTTGAAGTCACTATAATGGTAGGATGAAATCCTCATTGAAGTTACCACAAAATCTTGTCAAGAATTCGGTCCTAACACACTCGGTCGGCCCTAACACCCTCGGTCAATCTGCAGGGGTATGTCACATAAAGGAGCGAGCTTCGCTATAGCTTCGGCCTTAGAACAAAAATTAAAATGATCCCAAAATCTTCCCCAAGTCACTGTAGTCAACGAACTTTTTAAGGAGATCAAACCTTAGTCAAAATGAGCCCTATTTATCTTCTTTGCATGTGTGAATATCCCTGTAATAGAAGGCGGACTTTATTTTGTAATTGCGGACCGAATTGTTGTGTTGAAGGTGTGTAAAATGAATGCCATATTAATAGATGTCATGTGAAGGCTTAATTAGCCCTAATGAGCCGACTTGATGACCTTTCAAGGAGCCAACTTGAAGGGCTTGATTGAGCCAACTTGAGGTGATCAATAATTAAATTCTCCTTTGTGTAATCAATGAAATATGTTGACCGAAGTTACAATATATTTCAACACTCCCCTCTTAGATAGGGAGGTAGTTTTTCATGCTCTCTCAAAATAAATCTTCCTGACTAGTCTATAGGTCTCACGGCCCACAACCCAAAGGAAGAGAACACAATCCAAGTTTCTCTCACTCTCAAACTCATCATAAGGAAAGATACATAGCATCCATCTCAAAACATCTCCTCGACCACGAGGTCTCATGGCACACAGCGTAAGGGAGGAACCCATCAATACATCTCTTGGACACCAATGTATCTCGACACACAGGCTGCAGGAGGTATCCATCAATACATCTCCCAGACAACAATGTTTCTTGGCACACAGGCTATAGGAGGAATCCATCAATACATCTTTCATACAACAAAGTCTCTCGACACACAGCCTATAGGAGGAATCATCAATACATCTCTTGGACAACAATGTCTCTTGGCACACAACCTACAGGAGGAATCATCAATACATCTCCCAGACAACAATGTCTCTCGGCACACAGCCTACATGAGGAATCATCAATACATCTCCTAGACCACAATGTCTCTCGGCACATAGCCTACAGGAGGAATCCATCTTCAAGACCACAATGTCTCTTGGCACACAGCCTGCGGGAGATGGTTTATCCATGATGCTATGTAATCAATGCTCCCTCTCCAAGGGGATTCTCATTCATTCTAGTTTCTTCACATAAACCTCAACAACCAGTTCATCATCAGAATTGTAGCCATGGTGGATCACAACAACATTCAATCGTTCATTTCGCTTCAACCAGGGCTTCTCTCAGAAGCAAACATCAACAAATATTAGCAAACAATAGTAGACCTTAGCAGTGGCTTCTCACAGAAGCAATCATCGATAACCATAATATAGTCCTATAGCCAATATGTGGCTTCTCACAGAAACAGGCATCAACAACCATAGTAGAATCCAACAAACCATAATCAAATCTAATAGATAACAATAGATTTCAACAAATAGATCAACGAACCAATCAATGAATCAACATCAGAGTCTTGCAACTTCTTCCAATTATTCATAAGAGATATATTGATGGACCTGCAGTCCATTGTGCCAAGGATATCAACAAGTTCATGCCTCAAAAAACAACTCCCTCTTACATTCAATTAGGCTAATCTTGTTTGCTCCCTTTGAGTACAAAGCCTATTATGAGTCTTCTTTTTGTCATTACCAATGATTTGCCACACCTTGGCAGTCTTCATTATGCACCGGCAATCTTCTCATGGAGGCTAATGAAGAACAAGAGAAACCAAGCAAGCCAAGAGACTCATAATGAAATAATCAATAGAAACAATCAAGATAATACTTATCTTTTAAGAGTGTGTCAGCCCCCTCTTGATCTTAGCCTCCTCAAATCGAGTCAATTTCATCACAACATCAAGGAGTCCATACTATGATCAAAGAGTTCACGTCATCAAGGAATCCACAACATCATTAAGGAGTTCTTATCATCAACAAAGTGTTTGCAGAGTGCAAGTCATCGAGGAGTTTATATCATCATCATCATCATCATCATCATCATCATCATCTTCAAGGAGTCAAGGAGTCATCATCATTAGGGAGTCAACATTATCATCGAGTCCCTATCTTCATCATCATCAAGTATTTTGTTCATATCACCAAAGAGTCCACTCAAGTAGTACATATCATCTTATATTATCCATGTTAATATCATCATCAAGGAGTCTAGTCCAATATATCATCATCATCAATATCATTAGCGAGCCCATGTCATCAATGAGTCCATATTATCATCATCAACATCATCAATGGGTTAATGTCATCAATGTGTCCACATTATCATCATCAATATCATCAACGAGCCCATGTCATCAATGAGTCCATATTATCATCATCAACATCATCAATGGGTTAATGTCATCAATGTGTCCACATTATCATCATCAATATCATCAGTGAGTCCATATCATCAACGAGTCCATATTATCGTCATCAACATCATCAATGAGTCTCATCATCATCATCATCAAAGAGTAAGCATCAAGGAGTTCAGATCACCATTAAGGAATCACATTATGAGTCATACATCATAGTCAACAAGGAGTACTTATCATCATTAATAAGGAGTACACATTGTCAAAATCATAGGGTGCGCATCATACATCATTAAAGAGTCAACATCAACATCCTCAAGGAGTCCAAATCATCATCCACATTATCAACATCAAAGAGTTCACATATCCATATCATCAAGAAGTCTATATCATTAATGAGGAATAAGGGTTTAGTTTATTAGACTTAGATTTTCTTCTCCAAACCCAACCTAGGGTTTTACAAATCATAGATAGTCAGTATTAATTGAAACAACAAAATAAACACAAGATACTTATCTTTTGAGCTTCCTCTCAATCTTTAGTCCTTTTACATCACCCTGCAAATCAACTTTAACAACAAGATGTCAAATCTTATTAAGCAGAAGCAATCAGGTCTAGGGTTGGATTCATTAGCCCTAAGCTTTCTTTTCCAAACCCCACCTAGGGTTTACAAAACAATCCAATGTCAGTAATAATTAAAACAATGAATGAGATACAAGATACTTATCTTTTTTTGATTAGGACAACTCCCTCTTGAATCCAAGCTTAGAACTTCTTTTCAAGTAATTTAGATAGCTAGAATGAGTGTTTAGATTCATATTCACTTCTTCTATGTGTCCTCTTTGAAGATGGATCATCTAGATCAACAACAGATGCATGATGTCTTCTACTTCTTTTACGATCATCATCCCTTTCATAGTCATCTCTTCGATTCCTTTGAGGACTTTGAGTTTGATAATGTCCATAAGCTTGACAATGAAAGCATTAAATATTGGAGAAATCTCTTTTATCCCTTCAATCTCTTCCATCTCTTCTATCTCTTTCATCTCTTCTATCATTTCTATCTGGAGAGGGAGGAGGAGGCCTTCTATGAGAAGTAGAGTCCTTCCTTGAAGTAGATCTAGGTCCTCGTCTTTTACCAACACTTTGGGATTTGCCAAAATTTGATTTCTTCTTCTTGTTTCCCTTAGCATGAGCTGCAAATGCTTCTATACTTGGATCTTCAATTTCTCGTCTAGAATAGAGTCCTGGCTCTTCTTGAATGCATGCTGCCCATAACTTGTCAAAGGTTGGATCATTCTCTCTTGCGCTAATGCTTGATGCAAATGAGTCCCAAGATCTAGGGAGACCACCCAAAGCAATAACTACCAGTTCCTTATCAAAAACTTCTTCATCAATGGCTTTGAGTTGGTCTCTAATTTGAGATATCTTGACAAATATGATGCCACCATTTTATTCTTTGTCATCTTGATGTTACGAAGCTGACCTCGTAAATTGATAGATTGATTCACGTTGTTGATGGTATACAATCCAATGATGGCATCGTACATAGCTTTAGCAGATTTATGTTTGGCAATATAGGGAATCAAATGATCCCTAACATAATCCAATAGAATACTTTTGCGAAAATATCGTCTTCATGATACTTCTCCTTTCCTGCTTGATCAGATGGCTTAGTAACTTTACTTGTGACAATTCCCAAGGCTTTGTTCCTTTCAAGAATGATCTCGAACTCTTGCCTTCCATGCCCTGTAGTTAGTGGCTCCTTGAAGCTTACTTTTAGTCTTCATGAATGTAATTTTCCTAAGTAGGAATACAAGTGATATACAAGCACACAATCAATTCAACGAACAGAAAAACGAAATAGACACTAAGCTCCCATGGAAATGTTGGAAATAAGGAACTGCTAAGCCATTTTATTACTTTTCCAAGAGAAAAATACAATAGTAAATAGGATGGTGCACTTGGGCTTGTCTCAATGGACAAGCATGACCAAACCCAGGTGAGCAATAGCTAAACTAAAGGCTGCTACAACTGTTGCACTAAAATGCACTATGCTGCCCAGAAAACTGTTCTTTCTGCTGATCGAAGGGCTGGAATCACTACTTCCCGTGCTCAGAAAATTATGAGATTCGAGTTCCTGACTCCTTGGCCTAAACCTAGAAAAACCCACGAAGGAATTTGGCTGGTTCAGACTTCTGAAATTCGACCCCCAAGGAGCCCAACTTCAGCTGCTGCAAAACTTGGCTTGCGAGATTCTGACTGTAAAACCTCTTGGAAAGTGTCCAAAAATGCTAGGTTGATCCCTCCTACAAATCTCCTGACTTCCCGGATGAGTTTCTGGGCTGTAGCTCTTGCCCTCAAGACCCACAAAATCACTGGACTGGCCCTCTGCGTTGTCTCCTAGGCCTGGAATTCGAATTGCTGGGTTGCTTTCTTCTTTGGCTCCAAAACTCTCACTGAATGTTGGTCTAATGCTGTCCTTCAGATTCCTTGACTCCTCCGCGTGTTCTCCCTGTAGCCCAAAAATACACATTCCATGCGTGTGGCTGAGTGATGGTGTTGTAGAAACTCCTCAGATCTCTTGAAAACGCTGGTGGAACTGCCTTCCTAGGGCGGGCATTCAAAGTCCCTTGAAGGTAAGGTTGAATCTTCCGCTTGAGAGATTCGTGGCTAAACAGCGAGTTGACTCGGTTAAGCAACTGAGCAAACAATCAAGTAAATTTGACTTGGAAGGTGAATGAATGATCCAAATGAGAGTCTCCTCCTCCTTTTGTCTTGGTGGGCCTTCCTTGCCTCATGTGGGCCCCTCCATTCAACATTTCGAATTCCTTCCCAGCCATTCAAATGGCCTAGTTCGAATTCCCATGTGGGTGGCCCCCACCTTTCACTAGCAAACAAATTAAACCGAAATTTCTCCTAAGTCCCTAAGTCGAAACTGCTGGGTCCTTTTCCTTAGCGAAAAATGTGCAAAAATGTGTAGAGACACCCTGTTACACGTGTTTGAGAAGGGACATGACAATCCTCCCCTCCCAAATGTTGCTTGCCCTCAAGCAACCTCAGCGCTGGGTGCTCCAAAATGTGCTCACCCTCGCAAGTGGCATCCTCATTCGGCAAGTTCTTCCAGCGTACCAAGAACTCCCTGATGGTCCTGCTCCTTAGCTTCCTCTCCCTCCTCTTCAAGATGGTCTCAGGCTCCAAAACCAAGTGGCCCTCATCATCTAGTGGGGGTAACTCAGCTGCTGCTGTCCCCTGTTGCCACAACACCTTTTTAAGGCACGAGACATGAAATACATTGTGAATCCTGCTCCCTGGAGGTAGCTCCAACTCATAGGCCACCTCCCCAGCTCATCTGATCACCCAGTATGGCCCATAGAAGCGGGGCTGTAGCTTCTCGGCTCCATTATGCTTCAATGTGGACTGCTTGTACGGTTATAGCCGGAAGTACATCAAGCGCCCCTTCTCGAAATGCCTCTTTGTCTGGTGTTGGTCTGCGTACACCTTTTGCTGGTTCTGTGTTGTCACTAGGTTATCCCTGAGAGCCTTGAGGATGTCTTGGCTCTCTTGGATCCAATCTTTGGCCTTTGGGTCTCGACTATCTCCAAAAACAACATCAGCAGAAGATAATGCATCATATCCATACAAAGCATGGAAAGGAGTCATCCAATGGACATGTGGTGGGTGGTGTTGTAGCAGTACTTGCCCAAATGTAGCCACCGGATCCAAGCCCTCTGCTGTCCTGTCACGTAGTTCCTCAAATACCCCTCCAACCACTGATTAACTCGTTCTGTCTGGCCATCTGTCTGGGGGTGGTAGCTCGTGCTAGGAGTGAGCTCAGTACTGACCAAACTGAAAAGCTCCTGCCAAAAACCTCCCATGAACCTGCTATCTTTGTCACTCACAATGTTCTTAGGAAGCCCGTGTCACCGAAAGATCTCCCTAAAAGAACAACTCTTCAACCTGTGCAATCGAATACCTGGTGGGGATGGCGAAAAAGTGGGCATATTTGGTCAACTGGTCGACCACTACATAAATGTAGTCCTTGCCTTGCACTGTGGGGAGCCCTATAATGAAATCCATAGATATGATTTCCCATTTCCCCTTGGGGATGGGAAGCAGCTGTAGCAATCCTGCAGGGTGAATCAACTCCCCCTTGTTCCGCTGACATGACACACACTGTTGTACGTGCTTCAGCATGTCCCCCTTGAGGTCCTTCCACGTGAATCTCTCCCTGACTGCCATATATGTCTTCCGGAACCCCTGGTGCTCGAACAATGGCGAGTCATGTGCTGCCTGGAGCACTCTCTCCCTCAACTGCGAGTTGGGCACTAGAAAAATGCGCCCCTTGTAATAGATGACCTCATCCATCACTCGATAGCGCTCATCTGCATGAGTACCCTCCAAGATCTCGCATGCCCTCCTGTCCTTGGAGTATTCCACCAGTAGCTGAGCCTTCCAATCATGGCAGATGCTCATGAGTGATAGACCAACGAGCCTCCGTGATAGAGCATTGGCCACCACATTGTGCTTTCCCCGCACATACTCTATATCGAAGTCATAGGCTTGCACCTTGCTGACCCATCTCTGTTGCCTGTCGTTGAGGCCCTATTGCCCCATGAAGTGACGAAGACTGTTGTGATCAGTATTCACCCGAAACTTGTTGCCTACCAAGTACTGTCGAAATTTGGCCAATGCATGCATGATGGCCAACATCTCTTTGTCATATATGGAATATGACCGCTCATGTGGTAGGAGCTTCCTACTCTTGAAAGCAATGGGATGCCCATTTGGTGATAGAACTGCTCCAACTCCCTCCTCAGATGCATCACACTCCATGGTGAAGGGTTGGGAAAAATTTGGAAGTGCTAAGATCGGGCAACTGCTCATCACCTCCTTAAGGCGGTCAAAGGCTACCTGTGCTCCATCAGTCCATGCGAAAGACCCCCTCTTAGTCAAATCTGTCAAGGGTGCTGCTAGCTGTGAAAACCCCTTGACAAACTTCCTGTAGTAGGTGCAGATACCCAAGAAAACCCTCAACACTGTCACATCTCGGCACTGGCCAGTCACGAATAGCTCGTATCTTCTCCTCATGGACCTGCACCCCATCAACATCGATGATATGCCCTAAGTAGAGCATCGTTGTCAAGCCAAACTCGCACTTGGATAGTTTAGCATAAAACTTCTGCTCCAAAATATGTAGCACTTCCTCCAAGTGCTGGAGATGCTCCTCCCACGTTCGGATGTAAATCAAAATATCATTGAAGAAAACCAGCTCAAACCTCCTTAATTGTCTCCGAAGACATGGTTCATGCACGATTGGAAGGTAATTGGAGCGTTGGTTAGCCCAAATGGCATGACCAGGAACTCGAAGTGTCCATAATGGCACTGGAAAGCTATCTTGTGGATGTCCTACTCCTGATCACTCACCCCGATCTGGTGGTACCCCAAACACAGATCGATCTTAGAGAAGTACTTGGCTCCTCTAAGCTCATCCATAAACTCATCTATGCGGGGGATGACGTACCTATTCTTCAGTGTCTTTTGGTTGAGGGACCGATAGTCAATGTACATGCCTAAGGTCCCATCCTTCTTCTTCACTAGTACTACTGAAGAAGCAAAGGGACTGGAACTTGGCCTGATATGGCCCAATGCCAACAACTCTTGAATGGCCCTCTCAATCTCATCCTTATAGACCATAGGATGCCTATAAGGGGTAGTGATCACCGCTTGCACGCCTGGCTCCAACTGAATAGTGTGCGCGAATCCCCTGTCTGGCGACTGCCCTAGTGGAATATCCCCAAACATCACTGCGTATTTGTCCAGCAAGGCCTGTATGTCTAGTGGTGGTGGCTGGGCCTGTTCCCCAACCTCTGAAACCCTCATCTCCACTGCCCATGCGATGTCCCCATGTTGTAGATTTGCCTCCATCCTGTGGGCTGAGATTGTCTGGGGTGGATAGGAATGCATGCCTTTGAGAACTACTGATTTGCCATTTGGCCCGGTAAACTCCATCTCTAGTTTCTTCCAGTCAGTAGTGACTCGCCCAAGGGAGTACATCCATTGGACACCCATCACCATGTTGGTGTTTGACACATCGACCACAAAGAAGTGGTCTGTGGTCGAGTAGTTTCCCATAACTACTGTCATAGCAAGCACATACTGAGTGCACTGCATGGTACAATCACTTGGTACTAGGACTGAAAAGCCCTTAAACTCAGTAGTGGTGAGGCCCCTCCTCTAAACCAACTGGGCATCTATGAAGTTGCGGGTAGCCACACTGTCAACTAGGACTGACACCCACTGTCCCTGTATGGTGCCTCTGATCCTCAATGTCAAGAATTTGGGGATCCCGCATAAAGAAGCAAGGACTCACTTGGATGGGGTAAAGGATGCCCCTCCTTGTGGAGGTGGTGGTGGTGGCCCCCTATTTGTCAGACTCTCACCATCTCCCACACCACACTCCTGCTCTAACTCGTCCTCGTGGTCACTGTCTGAAAAGACCTCAATATAATGTGCTTTGCCAGTAGTGCACCAATGGCCTGGTGCCCAGGGCTCCCTGCAAGTGAAGCACAACTTCCTCCTCCTGATGTCCTTCTGTGTCTCATCATCTAGCTACCCTCGCTCCTGTGTGGTTCTTTGAGGTGGAGGTCTAGTGTCATGCCCCTTCTGTGGAAAAGGGGTCTGTGCAGGAAAGGCGCTCTAGTCTTGGGGATGACCCCCTGAAGATCTCTAGTGCACAAAATTGCCTCCTGCAGCGTGGAGGGTCTGCGTGACATCATTAGTCCACGCAGGGGCTCAATTAAACCCTCAATGAAGGTGTATACCCTCCTAGCCTCTGATAGATTCGGAACCATCACTGACACTCGCAAAAACTCTGAAATACACTGCTCTGGGTTGTCTGTTTGGCGCAGTTGGGTCAACTCCCTGAAATGGGCCTTCGGATCCCTCTGGTCAAAACGTTCCACCACCCTCCTGGTGAAATGCTCATAAGAAGCCACATTGGCATGCCCCAGGATGGCCAAGTCAGGAAACCACCAGTCATGGGCTTCCCCTCCATGTGCAACGCGGCCATCTTGATGGCTTCCTGTTTTGTCATCCGGTTGAGCTGGAAGTAGGTGTTCCTCTTCTCAACCCAAGCCCTAGCAGTGTACTTGGCAGTGCCATTGAATGTAGGGAAGTACATCCTCCCTATGGTCCTCTGTAGCTCATAGCTTTGTGTACCCTGTCCTCCATAGCCCTTGCTTTTCTCATTCTGCTTGAGCTTGCAGAAATATCTGAAAGAGATTGCTTCATGGAAGTCTGTATCCATAGATTGCCACTCTCTGAAATGATCTCCCATCTGTGTGGGGTCTTCACCCCTTATTGGTTCGATCTGTGCCATAGATACGAAAGAGGGCAGTGTGGCTCGAGTTGGCCCATTATCTGACGGGTGTGGTGCTGCTGATGAGGGGTGATCGAATCGCTGGGAGGCTCCAGAAGTTTCCCCAAATAGAAACCCTCTACGAGTGGTTCTCTCTCTGTTCTGTATCTTTATCTCCTCCAACATCTCTTTCGGGCCCTTGGCTAAGTCATTCAAAGCTCTCAGGAGGCTGTCAAAAGCCATCTCTTCCCTGCTCTTGGGTTCCACCATGTCCTCTTCTACCATTGCTTTCCCCTTGACCTCTGTGTCTGGAGTAATCTCTAGCTCTCTTTCTCTGCTTCGGTACCTCTGCCTCCTGTATGTGATGTTCTTCTGGTCCTCTTCTCTCATAGGAGAAAAATCCCCACAACTGAGCCAAGACCTAGGCTCTGATACCACTGTAATGTTCCTAAGTAGGAATACAAGTCGTATACAAGCACAAAATCAGTTCAACAAACAGAAAAACGAAATAGACACTAAGCACCCATGGAAATGCTGGAAATAAGGAACTGTTGAGACATTTTATTACTTTTCCAAGAGCAAAATACAATAGTAAATAGAATGGTGCACCTGAGCTTGTCTCAATGGACAAGTATGACCAAACCCAGGTGAGCAGTAGCTGTAATGAAGGCTGCTACAACTGCTGCACCAAACTGCACTACGCTGCCTAGAAAATTGCTCTTTCTGCTGACTTCGAAAGGTTGGAATCACTACTTCCTGTGCTCAGAAAATTATGAGATTCGAGCTCTTGACTCCTTGGCCTAAACCTAAAAAAAACCACGAAGGAATTTCACTAGTTCAGACTATTGAAATTCGACCAAGGAGCCCAACTTCAGTTGCAACTGCCAAACTTGGCCTGCTGGATTATGACTGTAAAACCTCCTGGAAAGTGTCCAAAAGTGTTGGGCTGATCACTCCTGCAAATCTCCTGACTCCCCGGATGAGTTTTTGGGCTGTAGCTCTTGCCCTCAAGACCCACGAAATTGTTGGATTGGCCCTTTGCGTTGTTTCCCAGGCCTGGAATTCAAACTGCTGGGTTGCTGGCTTCTTTGGCTCCAAAACTCTCACTGAATGCTGGCCTAATGCTGTCCTTCAGATTCTTTGACTCCTTCGACAAGTGGCTGATCCATTTTGGCTTAATCTTCCTCTGCGTGTTCTCCCTGTAGCCCAGAAATACACATTCCCTGCATGTGGTTGAATGATGGTGCTGTAGAAACTCCCCGGATCTCCTGAAAATGCTGGTGGAACTGCCTTCCTAGGGCGGGCACTCGAAGTCACCTGAAGCTAAGGTTGAATCTCCCGCTTGAGAGATTCATGGCTGAACAACCAGTTGACTCGGCTAAGCAGCTGAGCAAACAGTCAAGTAAATTCAATTTGCAAGGTGAATGAATGATCCAAATGAGAGCTTCCTCCTCTTTTTGTGTTCGTGGGCCATCTTTGCCTCATGTGGCCCCCTCCATTCAGCATTTCGAATTCCCTCCATGCCATTCGAATGGCCTAGTTCGAATTCGCATGTGGGTGGCCCCCACCTTCCACTAGCAAACAAATTAAGCTGAAATTTCTCCTAAGTCCCTAAGTCAAAACTGCTGGGTCCTTTTCCTTAGCCAAAAATGTGCAAAAATGTGTAGAGACACCTTGTTACATGTGTTTGAGAATGGACATGATAATGAATGAAGAGTTCATGATGAAAATATAGGGCAGAACCCAAAAAACTTTCAACTGCTCTTCAAAATGTTTTTCAAGTGTTCTTCAAGTGCTTTAAGCTGATCTCTCTGCTCTTTTCCTTCACCAAAGCTCTGATACCATGTTGAAAATCTAGTGTTGCAATGACTAGAGTAGTTTTTCACAATTGATAACTACTTTTGTTGATATAAATTGTTCCTTCTTTACACTATAGTTAACAAACAACAATACATGAAAAACTTCAACCATTATTTCTTCAATAAGAGCAGTAAATAGAGATCACAATAGACAATGAACAAAAGACAATAAGCAAGAGACAAGAGACACCAAGATTAGGCTCACAGCCAGGGAAAAACCCAGAAGGGGAAAACCCAAAAATTCTTTCCTTGTGATAGAGAAATTTTGTCCATCAAATTACATCAAAATGTTCCAACAAAATCGAGATAATCAATAATGCAATGCCCAATCAAAGTTTGCTCATAGGAGGAGAGATAAACCACTTCTATCCAATAACTAAGGTCTGCATAAGGAGGCCGAAACTCAGGCTTGGAGTCGTTGTAATGGTAGGCCAAATTCTCATTGAAGTTACCGCAAAAGTCTGCCAATGATCTTGTCAAGAATTCAACCCTAACACCGTCGGTCAATCTGCAGGAGTATGTCACATAAAGGAGCAAGCTTCGTTGTAGCTTCGACCTTAGAACAAAAATTAAAATGATCCCAAAATCTGCCCCAAGTCACTGTAGTCAACAAACTTTTTAAGGAGATCAAACCTTAGTCAAAACGAGCCCTCTTTAGCTTCTTCACATGTGTGAATATCCCTGTAATAGAAGGCCAAATTTATTTTGTAATTGCAGACTGAATTATTGTGTTGAAGGTGTGTAAAATGAATGCCATCGAACTTGTATTAATAGACATCATGTGAGGGCTTAATTAGCCCAATTTGATGACCTTTCAAGGAGCTGACTTGAAGTTACCGCAAAAGTCTGCCAATGATCTTGTCAAGAATTCAACCCTAGCACCCTCGGTTAATCTGCAGGAGTATGTCACATAAAGGAGCGAGCTTCGCTGTAGCTTCGACCTTAGAACAAAAATTTAAATGATTCCAAAATCTGCCCCAAGTCACTGTAGTCAACAAACTTTTTAAGGAGATCAAACCTTAGTCAAAATGAGCCCTCTTTATCTTCTTCACACGTTTGAATATCCCTGTAATAGAAGGCCAAATTTATTTTGTAATTGCAGACCGAATTATTGTATTGAAGGTGTGTAAAATTACTGCCATCGAACTTGTATTAATAGACATCATGTGAGGGCTTAATTAGCCCTAATGGGCCGACTTGATGACCTTTCAAGGAACCGACTTGAAGGGCTTGATTGAGCCAACTTGAGGTGATCAATAATTAAATTCTCCTTTGTGTAATCAATGAAAAATGGCAATCGAAGCTACAATATATTTCAACATAAGGAGAATGTGGGTGTTTTCTACACGCCTAGACATGAGCCCTGTGCAGAAGCACCTGCCCGAGCTACAAAAATCAACAACTTAAAGGTTAAGTAACCACTAATGAAGCTTAACTATTAAGCAAGCTTAAGGCTAACCATAAGCTTAAGCTTGATCATTAATCAAGCTTAAGGTTAATCGTAGCTTATTCATTAATTATGCTTAACTGTTAATTAATCCTCTAACATAATAGGCTACAAGATATTAGTGTATTCGTGCGAAGTGTGGGCATGTAGCTAGCATACACATACTAATAATACTTATCAGAATCACGCATAGAAAACAATCACTCAACTGGTAGGTTAATAACATAATGGAAGATAATAGGATGATGTAGGGGCATTACATCAACTAAGCTTAGATGGAACCTCCCACGCTTTCAACCATGCCTTTAGCAAATGAATCATCTCGTCTATCCATATCTTTCAAATCAAATCCTAATTCATAAAACAGTCTCTTTTTAAAAGGTCCAAGAATTCTCGAGTAACACTCCTTTTTACCTTTTAAATGAATAAAATGGGTCCATATTGTTTATGTTACTAGATCCACAGGGTCTTGATGCTAGATCCGTGGATCTGCATTTTAAATAGGGATACGACTTCAGATCCACCCAGTTTTGTGTAGTATCAACCATGTAAACGGAGCCTTCAAACTTGGATATGGATCCCATGCTACTGAAATAGATCTTGTGTGAGCTAGCCCTCACACACCGGATCCCAAGCAAATAACGTTAGAGTTTTTGGTTTATTCTTTATTTATTTAAGGATATTTTCCACTTGTTTGAAATCCTAAAAGCAAATATTCTATTCAGATTTTTTGTTAGATTACTTATTAGTAATGTGTAGGTTGTATAGCTGTATAAGTAAGTTATTAATTACCTATAGGCTGTATAGCACATGATAATGCTAGCAGAAAAGGTTTAACATGTGAAAATTTTAATTTTCATTTTTTGATAATGTTAACAGGAAAGCTTTGAGACAATACATAGATAATAATATATGGTGTGCAAAGGATGGCTATGTCATTAATAATTTAATTAGATCAATTCCATCCAACTCTGTGTGATGAATCTTCTTAGAACAATATGATACAGACTTTAGAATGTTCTCAGATAGTGTACAATATTCATTTATCATTTTGACTAGTTGGGAACTTTTATATTTTAAGGCAAATTTCAAGATAGACGGTAGGTTGATCATGGTGTAGAGTTGAAATATTTAAATGATGAGCATGTAGACCCATTTTTGTATATGTAGTTAAACATACTCTACATCATCATATCAATAGAGTGATCATTGATGAGACACCTGATTTTGTATTTACAATTATCGTTTTTGTTTAAATGCATCATGATGACAGTCTTCAGATTTATAAACTATCTAATATTTTCAGTTCTAATGTTATTCATGAAAAGTTTTGATTTTTAACTTTGAATATTTAAAAAAAAATACTATTCTATTTTTAGTACGTGGTGTTTCCCCACCATATCTGGATCCTGGCTTTTTAAAAATTGGGTGGATTCGTATCTGGATCCATATCTGTTTCCATTTCCTGACAACTTAGCATATCGTCACTTGTTGTCTTTCTGTTTTGTGAGATTTTTATAAAGCATGTATTTATTATTCATTTAAGTGTCAACAATGCCACATGCCATCTCCTCATGCAAAGACCTTTCCTCCTGATTGGTAGAAAATGCCTCAAACAAAGTGTTATCACCCCAAAGCCCCTCTCAAAGGTTAAACATGCCTCCAAATATCTAGAAAATGTTGAAGAATGTAACTAGTTTCGATCTTCATAATTGTATTTGAGTCATAATGAAATGTATATATCAAAAGAAAGAAAAATGAATTATTATTATTATTATTATTATTATGGCTTATTAAAGCATGGGTTTCATGCTTGGGTCATCATGTTTTAGGTCAAAGTCCCCATTGAGGAATTCTAGGTTTTATATTGAGTCATTAGAGTCGTTGCCCATTTTATGCTTGGACTTTTGAATCATGTAAAAATAATTATTATTGAATAAAATAAGGCATTTGTCACCTCCACACCAAGTCGGCCTGTACCTGATCAAGTCGGGCCTACATTAGGGTAATTCAAACTCTAGAAAAGGCTATATATAGAAGTGCAGTTCGATTCATTTGGAGCATCTCACACACAAGTTCGATACTCAAGAAAAAGTGCGAAGTTGCAAAAGGAGGAGGAGAATTGCAGGGAAAGACAAGATCAAATTTTTAGGCTATCTCTCTCTCACACATGTGAAGTTTACTGGGCTATTGCTGGGGTTGAAATTCTGGATTTTGCTATTGGGTCGAAGTTCTGCTGCTGGGTCGAAGATCTACTGCTGAGTCAAAGTTCTGTTGCTGGAAGTTGAAACTCTGTTGTTGCAAGATCAAAGTTGTTGCTGGAAGGTCATCATCTGCAGAGAAAAGAAGGGTTGACTTGGTGATGGGAGGAAGTTTGTGTCTAGGTCAAGGAGTCTTGGATCATCTCGTGAAACTATCGAAGGAAGAGTTGTTGACTGGGTTTTCCCCTAGATAGGGGTTTTGCCCTGGTTGTCCACCTACAGTTGGTGTCTTTGATCTTCGTGTTATGATTTTGGTAATTGCTAGATGAACTAAGATAAAAGGACACAAGAAAGTTAATAAGAACATAATAATATCACAAGTAATTATCAACATAAAGAAAATATTTTTTCCTTTCTGATTTTCTAACATGGGATTAGAGATAAGGTGAAGAAGAAGGAAAAAGGCAACCTGAAGATCTATTGAAAGGAGAATAAGGAGTTTTAAGAAGTTTGAATAATAGTCATCAAGGAAAAGGATCATATAAGAAGTCAAGCCTACTATCTTCAAGAACAATGTCTAACTCAATGAAGGGAGAAAACAAATTAGAAGGAGCATCTAATTACAGGGCATGGAAAAAGAGGATAAATCTCATCCTCAAGAAAAATAAAGTCTTGGTTCTAGTCAAAGGAAAGGTAAAGAAACCCACAAATGAATCAAGTGATGCAGAACAAACAAAGTTTAGAGAAACAAAGATATTGGCCATGACCCTAATGGTGGATGGAATAAAGGACAACCTCATCCCATATATATCTTGTTGAAATTTCTAAGTCTAATAGTTAGAAACCCTCCATGTACTTATTGATTTACTCTTTCCTACTTGTTCTGATTAATTAACAAGTTATTTACCATGTAAATACTGAAAATAAACACAAGGACATGCTCAACACACTACAGATCATCAACTGAAGGAAACAGAAACAAGCACACAAATGACACTGTTATTTTTGGACTAATGTCCCCGGAAAAACCCAATGCGGGAAAACTGGTGCAGCTATTTGAGGGTTTGATTTATTAAGCAGTTTCAGAATACAATCTGGGTGCCAAATCCGGCTCACCCAATAGAGAAAAATTTCGACAGTAGTACCTCACCTTCGGAGACAGATGCTCCGGCTGAAACCCCAGATAAACACTTTAGCAGCTACTCAGCTCCAATTCGCCCCATGAAAAACCCTAACGTCAGCCTCTAGGGACTGTGTCAGCCTCTTCTGCCCTTTGCATCAGCTTTCCCGGCAGTTCCTGCTATTCCCGACAGTGTCGACTTTTGCCCTCTGCGTCAGCTTTCTCGACAGTTCCGGCTATTCCCGGTAGTTTCGGCTTCTGCCCTCTGCATCAGCGTTCCTGGCAGTTCCGGCTGTTCTCGACAGTTCCGACTTCTGCCCTCTGCGTCAACTTTCCAGGTAATTTCCGCAGATCCCGACAGTTCCGACTGTTCCTGACAGTTTCGACTTTTGCCCTCTGCATCAGCTTTCCCGACAGTTTCGACTTTTGCCCTCTGCATCAGCTTTCCCGACAGTTTCGACAGTTCTGGCTTCTGCCCTCTGCGTCAGTGTTCCCGGCTGCTGCGCTGATCCTCCCGACACTATCTCTGCTTCTCCGCTTTTGTATTCATTGCCCCTCAGCTGCAACTCCAGATCACTCTCTCAACTTTCTCAGCAAACCCAGCCCCGGAAAGTTGAAATCTTGATCTCTTGGTGTGTTCTCCAAGTGACCCTCAAGCCTCCTCTTATACTTTTATCGTTGACAGATCAACGACCGAAATTAAGTCCCTAATCAACAGCTAAGATTAAATTTGGCTTAATCCATGACTTTTGGACCATTCTAACACAGTTTTATATTAATTCACATTAATATTTTAATTTCCCTAAGTTTAGACTTAGAGACTGCATTAAAAATATTAATTATTTTAATATCTCCCAAACTGTTTAGAATTTGCCAAAAACCCTTTTTGGGTATTGGAGATCTCACCTGCCTTAGCCTCCCCACCAAATTTCGTGGCTAGAGCACATCCGATGCTACCCCAAATCAACATATCCGACATAGATTCCGCTCAAGAGATGTATGAGGCCTTATCCAAATTATTCACAATCAAGAATCTTGGTCAACTTGCAAGTCTTAAGAATGAACTAAGAACTATAAAGATGATAAAGGAAGACACTGTGACATCCTTCTTTGTAAGGATAGCTAGAATTAGAGATGAACTCCAACTAATAAATGAGTACCTAAAAAGGAGCTTGTAATCACTGCACTTCTAGGATTACCAACATCTTGGAGTGCCTTCTCATCAGGTCTCAACAGTTGGAAGGAAACTTCTACATTCAAACAATTATGGAATGCATGTAGTCAAGAAGAAGTCAGAATTTCATTAGTAAGCAACAAAGAGAATGAAGAGGAGAAAATCTCAAATGCCTATTCCGCTCATCACACAAACAAAGGAACTTTCTAGCTGTCTAAAGGGCCTAGAAGGGAGGTAGACCTGTCCAAGACTGAATGCTACAATTGTCACAAGATGGGTCACTATAGAAGCGATTGTCTTGAGAATCTGAGAAATAAGAAGAGAGAAAGGGAACATGCAAATGTTGCTGACGAAGGACCACCAAAGAAGAACAAGATGGAAGGATTTGAAGTCAAAGACTTATTTGCTAGGGACTCTATCCCTTATATATCCTTCTACTCTAAAGTTTTGAATTATTTTCCTTTATAGTACTTGTAGGTTTAACATGCTTTGGAAAAATATTTCTGAATTGTTTTGATAAAGTTATAGGTATCCCTCGAGATTGGATTGAGAGGGAGCCCTCACCATTTTTCAAAGATAAGTATCTTATTCCTTGTATTATCCTTTTTATATTTGGTTTCGTTGTCTCAATGAAGTTGTACTAGATCATACCTCTCTCCACTGAAAAAATTTAGTCCTTGATCCTAGATCATGTTGTTGAACACTTTGCATCCTAGTCATAGGGAGTATGGCAGTACACGATGCATCCATTGGTAGTGATATGGTCCCTAACCATCTTTTCCCAACTCATTGGCTTGATGAGAGGTACTTCCCATGAGTCCCAGACTCTATGGGTAGGATGTGTGCTGGGGCATTAGTAGGAGAAGGTGAACCACTCATCCCACTCATATGAAATAGGGGAAGGTGAATCACTCATCCTATGCATATGTCAATCGTAGGGGAAGGTGAACCACTCACCCTACATGCATGTGTCCGGGTAGGGGAAGGTGAACCACTCAACCTACACACATGTCAACCATAATGGGGTATCACAGGGGAAGGTGAATCACTCACCTTGCATCCAGCGCACCACTAGGGGAAGGTGAACCACTCACCCTATGGTCGCTTATAGCTCCAAGAAGTACCCCAAGCCCCCAGGAGCTCCCAGAGCTCAGTGTCCAACTCATACGAGAACCTCATAGGAGGGTCGTTCCACGACTCCAAGTCTCTCTTGGAAGGTTAAGAATTTGACCTTCCCCAATGGCTTCGTGAGAATATCTACGACCTGCTCATTTGTTATAATGTGGAGCTTTATTGCTCCCTGTTGTATCATATCCCGGATAAAGTGGTACCTAATATTAATGTGCTTGGAGTAGTCGTGGAACACGCAATTCTTTGATAGACGAATCCCACTCTTGTTGTCGCAAAAGATCATGGTGGTATCTAGCACATGCTCAAATAGCTCACTGAAGAGCTTCCTCAACTAAATTGCTTCACAATAGGCCATATTCGCAGCAATGTATTCGGCCTTGACAATGCTTAGTGCAACCGATTTCTGCTTCCTGCTTATCTAAGATATTGAAGTAGACCCCAAAGAGAAGCAACACCCAGGCGTGCTCTTACGATCCACCACACTGCCAACCCAGTCAACATCTGAATATCCATGTAGTCTCAAATTTTTGACAGTGTATCTCAGTCCAAAGTGGATTGTGCCCTAAAGATATCTCCAGAGATTCTTAGCAGCAATCTAATGAATGTGATGAGGTTCGACTATATGTTGACTCAACATGTTTAGGACGAAGCATATGTCAGGACAAGAGTTGACCAAAAACATCAGGGCCCCCACAAGTTGATGATACTCGGTAAGGTTCACCAATCGGGGCCCAACAATGCTTCTTAAAGTTGAGTTCCATCGGAGTAGTCACAAACTTGCAATCCACCATGCCATATCTCTTAAGTAGCTTCATAATGTATTTTCCTTGAGAAAGGAAAATCTCACCTGGCTTTTGCTAGACCTCTAACCCTAGGAAGTAATGCATCAGTCCTAGGTCCTTCATCTCAAATTCGGAAGCCAACTCCCTCTTGCATTGATGAATGAGAGGGTCATCACCTGTTAGAAAGAGGTCATCCACATAAAGGACCAGAATGAGGGGCTTGTCCTTTTCAACCTTGAAGTAAAGGTTCATGTCAACATCGCTCCTTGTAAATCCCATCTTCATAGGATAACTATCAATCCTCTCATACCAAGCCCTAGGGGTTTGCTTCAACCCATAGAAGGCCTTCTTCAACCTGCATACATGTGTCTAACGATCTTGAACTTCGAACCCCTCTGGTTGTTCCACATAGACTTCCTCTTCAAGCGGACCATGCAAGAAGGCAGTTTTGACATCCATCTAGTGTAGGTTCCATCCTTGCGAGGCAACAAGGGTTATAATTGAACAGATCATGGTATATCGGGCAACTGGTGCAAATATCTCATCGTAGTCTACTCCTTCCTTTTGAGAGAAGCCTCGAGCTACAAATCCGGCCTTGAATTTCTCAGCACTCCCATCAGCTATATGTTTGATCTTGTAGAGCCATTTCGAAGTGACCACTAACTTGTCCTTGGGTCTAGGAATCACATCCCAGACATCATTCTTCATGATCGACTCATATTCCTCGTTCATTGCATCCTTCCAAACTTGTTGCTTCACGGCTTCTTCGAATGTACAAGGCTTAGATTGTACAATGGTACTCATGGCAACTAAGTACCCTTGGTACCTATTCTACTTCTTGCTTTCACAAAATATTCCCCTCGATGCAATATGTTTCTCAGCATCTTCAAGAGTATCTTTGAGTTGCAAAGGCCTTTTTCTTGAATTGGAGGGCTCACTAGGAGGTGGATCAATGGGATCCATCGAACCTTCAATATCGGGCATCAGCTCATTAGACAAAGGTTCGTCTTGCTTATTTGCATCAACATCATCATTATCCTTCGTAGGGATAGGAAGATCTCAGATCTTTCTAAGAGCAGAATCTTCATCGAAAGTGACATCATGACTTAATTCCACTTCTCTTTGACCAGGCACATGGATTCTATATGCCTTCGAAGTTTCACTGTAGCCCAAAAACGTTCCTTTCTTCCCAGATGTATCTAGTTTGTTTCTTTTCTCTTTCGGCACATGAAAATATATGGGACAACTGAAAATTCTAAAATGAGAAACATCAGGATTCTTGTCGATGAAAACTTCTTTGGGTGTCTTGAAGTCCAAAGCTTGATGTGGGCATTGGTTTTGGACATACACAATAGTGTTGGCAGCTTCTCCCCATAAGAACTTCGGAAGACCTTGATCATGTAGCATGGCGCGAGTGGCTTCTATGATGGTACGATTCTTCCTTTCGGCAACACCATTTTGTTCAGGAGTATACGCGGTAGTGGTCTCCCTCTTAATGCCAACTTCTCTACAATAGTCTTTGAATTCATTTGACTCATATTCGGTACCATTATCGGTCCTCAATATTTTGATCTTCTTCCCTGTTTGATTCTCGACCAAGGCTTTGAAAAAGCGAAACCACTTGAATACTTCGTTCTTCTTCTTTAGAAATAGATCCATGTTTTGCGAGAGAAGTCATCCACAAAAATAACATAGTACAAGTATCCACCCAAAGATGTCATGGGCAACATACCTAATAGATCATAATGGACCAATTGAATAATATCGGTGGTTTGAGTTTCACTTGAGGGGAATGGTCCCCTTGTATGTTTTCTAGCTTCACGACCTTGACAAACACCTTCATGATCTAAGTTGAATTTGGGCATACCTGTGACTATCTTCCTTACATAAGGGAGGGCTTTGAAATGAAGGTGAGCAAATCTCCGGTGCCATAATTCAGATTGAAGAGAAGTATCACAACTCATTGCTCCCAACGGACTTCCTCCAACTTGATAGAGACCTTCAACCCTGAATCCAAGAGTGAATGCATCTCTTGGGTTCCTTTTCCAAAGACGAACCTTCCCATCAATGAATGTCACCTTAAAAGCTTTATCTTCCATTGCAAAAATAGAGACCAAGTTCTTTTTCAGGTACATATAACACTTCTTGTAAATGAAGAGTTGGACCTTGATTTAAGTGGAGAGTAACAATCCCAATTCCGCTGATGGGATAAGTGTCATTATCCCAAGTATAATCTCCATATTCATCTTCTTTTCAATCAAGTTAGAAAGAGCTTGTTTGTACCTAGTGAAGTGCCTTGAGGCACCACTATCAATCAACCAATGATCCAATGTTTCCACAGGAGAGGCAGTGGTGAGAGCAGAAATAAGATAAAATTATTTTTGCTTTACAACATTAACTTCTTCGTACCTGGAGTTTCTCGACTTCTTGGGAGGACGACCATTTCCATTTTGAGCAGCGAGAGCATTCCTCTTTCCTTTATTATTGAACTTGTTGTTCCCTTGATTTGCATTGCCCTTGAAGTTGTTGTTATTGTTGTTATCATCTCTTGGAGTATCCTTCTTGTGAGGACACTTTCTAGCGAAGTGGCCAAACTTGTTACAATTGAAACATCTCCCTTTTCTTCCTCCTTTGAATCCCCATTTGAACCCTTGTCCTTGATTTCTTGGACCTGTTGACCCTGCCGCCTACACCTACCTACAAGTTAGTGAGAAAAGCCTTCAACACCACAAGGTGTGGTTGGTGGCAGGGAACTCACAGAAGGGGTTGTCAAACTAATCCCGACTCTCTTCATTTGAGCTATCTCCTAGGTTAGCTAAGGGGGGTGGTCCCTAATGAAAAGTTAAGTTAAAAAGGATGTGAGTTTTTGGGAGAATTGTAAATGGATTATCTCTTTAAGATTTATAAGCAAAAAACTGGCATGAGCAATAACCATCACAAGATAAGCATGAAATACATAAACAACCAGTGCCTTCCAAGTATTTGCTCTTTAAGAAATGAAATTGTATTTTGCTTAAAATGAAGTGAAATGTTTTCAAATGGAAAGCCAAAATAACCCTGAAAAGTGAAACACTAAATTGTTGGCACAAGATATTATAAATGCTTTCAAGATGAATAAGTCTACAAATCAAAGCATGAAAACTATCTTGCTCAAAAGGATTCAAAAAGAACTGAAATGTTAAACCAAGATGACAACATGCAATTAAGTTTGCAAGCAAAAATAATAGTACTTGAAAGTGAAATCAACCATTCATGACAATAAGCAATTAAACCAAAAGATGAGTCAATTTCCAAGTATAAGAAAATTAAACTTGTTGCAAAATTAAAAGAGATTACAATGCTTGCATCCAAAGTGCCTCTTGAAATAAGATTTGCATGTGAGACTTTAAACCAAAACAAATGTGATGGAATGTTTTCCTTGGTTCATTTTATTTGATTAGTGCTAAGGCAAAGTTACAATTGAACTCTAGTCCTCAGCCCTCATCTTCGCCCAAATATTTGGATCTCACAATGAGGAGTCAATAGAGGTAGAGGGTCCTTGAAAGTCTATTTAACTAACTTAAGTTGGAGGTAAGTTTTAGTGATGCTTGGGGCATGTAAATAAACTAACCAAATAATGAGAATTAACTTCTACTTGAAATGTACTTGCTTGACATGAAATAAAATGTTACTTTATGGAGAAAATTTGTCCAAATACTTGATGCACGTAAAATGTGCTTAATGGTGAAGCAGAGGTAAACTTGGAACTATGTTCAAGCCAAATAAGATCAAGTAAAAAGTGTTTGCATGCAAAAAATCTAAATTTGTTATGGATTTAAAACATGTAGTAAGTTAAAATAAAGTGCATGCAAAATGAGTGTGATGCATGTTGTGTTAATTTCTCAATTAGATGACATGCATGCAAAATGAAATAAAACAACAAAGTCAAGCCGCTAAGCCTCTCCAAAGGGCGGAGAGATAGGGATACCAATGGGTAAAACCCACGCTCTCAAAATCATAAATTTTATTAGTTGTTACAAGAAGGAAAAGACAATGAAGTCTTCTCTTAAATCCAAGGAAAGTCTTAACAAATTGGAATCAAACCATAGACTTTTCCTCGCTAAAGATTTCTGCGATTTGAGGTCCACAAAAGCTCAACAAAAGGCATATTTTCCGAAGAAGAAGAAGAGAAGATATGCCTCCTCTATGGCCACGACCAAGAGAGAGCAAGAGATGGCCAAAATGAACTCGGCCTTCCTTAAGAAGAACACGTCCTTATCCAAGATGAATCTGGCCTAAAGGTGGAAGTAATCACTAAATCTGAGCCCCAAAGTCCTGCATGCAAACTTGTAAGTAATTTTTCGATGATGAATCCCGCAAGTAGCTGCAAGAGAATAGGTTAAATAAAAATCTACAACAAAAATGTTAGCTCAAGGTAACTACAAAGTATGTTATAAAAATAATCTACAAGAGGCTAGGCCAAAGAGTATGAGCAAGCTCTCCCTTTTGACTAGCCATGTCTTAGCTCTTTGAAATAGCCAGATATTGATAAATGAAGTACAATACGGAAAAAATATTTTTTTCCAAGTTTGATATTTTTGATGCAAGAAATAAAAGTTTTAAGAAACTTGAAAGAATCTCTGCAAGACACAAATAAGATATAGATGAGACTTTGGAATTCAAAACATGCAGGTTCTCTTTGAATATATTTCAAGAATGGGTTGATTCCTCTGAGAATTTCCCCTCACGTTTGAAAAACTTGACCAAATAATGATTCATCTACAAAATTTCACCACAAATCATTAAATTGACATGAAATTAAATAAGTGCAGTGGAAAGAGTTCCTAGAGATACATCTATTATCCACTAGAAGATTTCTTTTCCTAAAGCAAATAATTAATTCTTATACTAATATGAGATAAGCAATGTTGTAAATTCTGCGGTCAAATCTGAAGTCAATGTTGAAGTCAGCGGAAGTCAAACTGTCCCAAACTTCTCGAAAACTGTGCCAATAAATGTGGTCTTCAAAAATCGGATTTTTGCCCACAAAAACGAAGTCAATGCTGGTCAAAAGCACCTTGGTCAATGCTGTTCTATTTTCCTGAAATTTTCGGCCAACAAACAAATCTAAAAATTTATCCTCCTTTCACAGGTGCGAAGTAGAGAAGGCTGCCTCCAAGCTGTACGAACTAATCAAGAGAGGAGAGGGAGAGATATGTGATGAGATGAGTGGTGTCCCAATGAGGAGAGAGGTCACTCCTATTTATACACTTCGTTGAGGGTGAGGAGACACCTCTGTTGGGCTTATGAGCCTACATTTCACTGAGGCCGACCTTGACAATGTGTGCATGAGAGAGAATAAATTCAAAATCCCATTTCTGCTTGTCAGAATGAGATAATTTTTATATCAAATTTGTACCTCTCGGAAAGAGGAATCCAAGACAATAATCATCTCCATCATATGAGATGTTCTAAGGTGGAAGTTGGCCCTAGTTGCCAATTTTAACAATTATCAACATATAATACAACAATCTAGGGCTCCCATGCAAGGGATAATGACCACAAGTACAAGAATACAAGCTACAATGACAATATCGCTACAAGCACAACACCTATGTCGTATCTCGTCCTACCGGTCTTTTGCTTCCGATATGCTCTCTAGCTGCCCCATAGTCCATCAAGGAACAACACATAGAGACTCCAGTAGGGCTGCCACCTATCAGTGCTGCAAGTCACTTCTGCTACAATGAACATAAGCACATTAATCTGCTCCTCTAGGATGACCAATACCTTAGCTATACAATTGCCTTTGCTAGTGGTTACTTTCGTCCATCAAAGTGCCACATAGGCCATCAAATCTTGACCCAACGTTAGCTGTCAAACTCCCTTTATGACTGCTGATCAAGGGCTGCTTTGGACACCTACAAGCTGCCCTCCAACAGTCCAAAGATGCCCAATCCAACAACCAATCTCCACTGTGAAATCTGCTCCTAGGAAAGGGCTTCTAACCACCCTAGTTAGCCCTCTTCCACTTGGCTTCCACAAGTTGCAAATTGTCCACACTTGGACACCATCCACCTAGCACAAATTCAACATTAATTCATCAATCACACATACCTTTGACTGCTCTTGCACTGGTGTAACCTGTTATTGATGAGGCTGCCTGGTTAGGGATTCTAACAATTACCTGTCAACCCTCTGTACTTATCAAAAATACCCTCCAACAGTTGCGACATAACTCCTCCCTGTAGCTGCTGTACCTTGTTGGCTTGTTGGGCTAAATACCAACCACTGTTCACATCCAACAACTCTCTATTCACTAAGGAATAGACCTTGGCTGCCTGTCTAGCCTCCTGTACCTAAACACAACCCTAAACATTGGTGTCATATGGGACAAACATACCTCCAAATAGCCCATATTTGTCCCTTGAGGCCTTGGCCTGCTTTCTCTCCAACTCGGCCTATGGAAAAGGTAAGATCAACTCTAAAACAACACTCTTTTCCAACCTCGGCCTCCCTTCCTGAGCTGCGGCTACCTCAAATTGAAGAATTGTTATGAATTGTTCACTTGTGGATGGCTGAAATGACTTCACATCACCTTGTATTTATACTTTTTACAAGGGCTCCACAAATTCCTTATAGAGACATATCTACCTCAAGTCTACATGACTTGTATGTCCAAAAATCCACCATTACCTTCAAAAATTCATATCTCATCGTAGACAACTCGGAGTTCGACGATTTTTATTGAGTTGGATTCTCCTCAACGTCCTCTATCATCTCCATCCATTCCATGTCCAAAATGCTCCATGGTTTTGGCCCAAACATCTATGAGTGCAAAACCCCAACCTTGGGTTCCAAGCCCACAAGTGACTTTTGTGGTGTTCCAACCTCCACATCCCGAACCCCAGGGCTTGGAGTACCTCCCAAGCTATAAAAAATCAACAGAGATCACAAGGTAGCTCAGGTTTTTCTTCATTCTTGGGAAGTTAGACTAAGTGCCATATACCATTTGAAAGCTCTCTGAGAGGGCTATCTAACCCAACACTTTTCATGCTCTTTTGAGCAAGGTAATTGTAGACAAAATGCCTTCAAAGATAGACTACTTAGCAAACAACCAAGTCATCATAAGCTTAACACACTGTTAATACAAACAACCAAGACATCAATAACAACATAAGCATCATGCATGAAAACTCGACAAGCTCCCCTTGAACTTCACATCACTCGACTAGACTTGACATTAGTGACAACAACTGCCAACACACTCAACAAGTTCATTGCATGTAATGCAATTACATTAGTAGAGGTTCCTGAATCAAGCATACAATTGTGTAAAATCAAGTCATTCACTACTAATGAAAAGAAGAAAGGTGTGTGTCCTCCATTTCTTCAATTGTAATACATGTTTTGCAAAATTAAAGGAGGATCCTTAGGTTCTTTCTCAAGGTTGAGAATTTTCTTTATTTGACCTCTCTAGCATTCAAGCTTTAGCCAATTCAAGAAAAGGGACAGGAATATTTACTTTAGTTAAGGCATTTCCCAAGTCCACATTTAAAGATGCATTATTATTCTTTTGGGTTGAAGTGGGTTTCGGGTTGCTAGCTAAAGGTAGGGATAATCTTGTGCAATTCTTCGGCAGGACATCACTATTGTTTGTCTTAGGGTTTTCTGGTTGTTTTTTCTTTCTGGTGTATTGGAAACCTTTAAACCTACCCCTTGTTTCTATAACATTCACATGTTCATCTTGGTCTTTCACACATGCTTTGACCATTTCGTCATGTTATTGTTCCTTAATGGGGGAAGATTTCTTTGAAAAAATAGTTAATGGGCAATGATCATTAATCAAATTCAGTTGTTTTGAATTTTCCTCATTTGCCTGATTATGAGGACATTCCTTTTCACTATGGAAATCATTATAATAAGGACAATAAGGAATCTCTTCCTAATTAATCATGTTAGTAGGGGCAAGAGGGTTGGGCACATTTTGTTGCCCATAAGGCTTGCTACCACTTGGACTTTGATTCCTTTTAGGAGGCTCGTTACTATTGTAATGGGGCTTAGAAGGATAATTTGGATGCGAACCCTTCACGTTTTCCAGGAGAGTCAACTTTTTCATCATTGTAATTTGACCTTGTATAATCTCATTAGTTACTTTATCAATTTTTTGAGCAAAGGCTTGTAAGGCTGGGTCAATATGAGTTGAATATTTAGGCTTAGTTTCAACTTTGACTTCAGGATGGGAGAACAAATGTACTTTGGCAGTTGTTAGATTGTGTTCAATTTTGATAGTAAATTTCTTGTCTTTGTCTAGGTTGTGAGTCCCTTATCTCTAAGTTCATAGCCAAAGTGTCCATCAAATGCAGTGAGTTAGTGACATATTGCATTAGTATTGTATCAATAGTAGGTTTGGAGTTAGGTGGTATGTGTTTGACTAAAATTTCAAACCTCTGGTTTTTCTTTTTAGCTTCCTGAAACTGAGCCATCAATTGCCTTCCATCCTTGATGGTTGCGCATATTTTATTGAAGGCTTCATGGAATTGCTTCCAATTCTTAAGCCCTCCATTAGGCAGATCTGGGTACCATGATTTAACATTGTCTTGAAAAGATAAGACATAAAGTTTTGTTACCACATCCTCTTCTTCAATATTTCTTCCACCAACATGTTGATAAAATATATCTTTGTGTTGCTTAGCTGTGACCTCATTATTGCCTAAAAACTTGGCAGCCAATATTCACATCTATTAGGCATTTTGTTGGGAAATCCTTGAAGGGCACTCATGTCCAAAGGTTGGAAGGCATTTGTAAGCCATGGCTATGCCCTTGTGGCTGAGGTGGAAGGATTCTTGAAGAGAGCACTAGTTAGAGGAGTCTTTGGGGAAACTTTCCTTTTTAGAGGAATATTAGCTTTCTTACTAGGTTTATGGACTAGAAGCTTCAGAAGTAGAATAAGATCTTGAAGTCTCCAAATGACAAATTTTAAGCTTGGCTTTGGGATGGTCTCATCGATTTAAATTGAAGCATAGAGTTTGAATCACGAGGAAGACTCAACTCCCCCCCATCGACCTTGACAAAAATATCATTGCAAAATCTAGTAGCCTAGTGCAAAGCCTCATTAGGAACTCTAGGTCTTGGGAAACAATGAGAACAACCACCACAACCACCTTGCTATTTTGTGGTTGGTGGATATCATCTCCACAAGGGAGGCTTCCCCAACAAGCCTCAGAGATTAACCCAAGGAATCTCGAGCTAAATACCCTCATAGGAACCTGTTAATTAGGCACCCCAGAAATGTATTCAATAATGTATGGATTTGGGTGAGAATGAAGTAGCAAGTTCAAAGAACCTATGGCTAGGTCTAGAGAGTTGAGGTAAGTCCAGATGCTCAAATAGATTCCAAACACAAGCTACCATTAATTAAACAATTGCTGCTATAACTGAGGGTTTGAGATAAGGACACTTTACAACATGCAAAAATTATGACAACAACAATAAAAATGGCTTGTAAATGATGATAGACAATAAAATATCAAAGGCTATTAAGTAGGTAAACAAGAGGGGCTAAAGTAAAATTTTCAATAGCCAAACTGCACAAAACAACAAGGAAACACTAGAGGTTAGGTCTAGAATTATGGCTTTAAAATGGATAAAAATGATACTTTTCCTTTTTCAATTTAATAGATGCAAACCACCACAACCACCTGGCTGTTCCCTTGCTGTTTTGTGGTTGGTGGATATCATTTCCACAAGGGAGGCTTCCCCAACAAGCCTCAAAGATTAACCCAAGGAATCTCGGGCTAAATACCCTCCTAGGAACCTGTCAATTAGGCACCTTAGAAATGTATTCAATAATGTATGGTGTTGGGTGAGAATGAAGTAGCAAGTTCAAAGAACCTATGGCTAGGTCTAGAGGGTTGAGATAAGTCCAGATGCTCAAATAGATTCCAAACACAAGCTACCATTAATTAAACAATTGCTGCTATAAATTAGCGTTTGAGATAAGGACGCTTTACAACATGCAAAAATTATGACAACAACAATAAAAATGGCTTATAAATGATTATAGACAATAAAATATCAAAGGCTATTAAGTAGGTAAACAAGAGAAAGGCTAAAGTAATTTTTTCAATGTCCAAACTGCACAAAACAACAAGGAACACTAGATGTTAGGTCTAGAATTATGGCTATGAAATGAATAAAAATGATACTTTTCCTTTTTCAATTTAATAGATGCAAACCCTAACCATAGGTATATGATGTTCAAGGTGTTTTATACTATTTAATATAGATTTTGCCAGAACCTAACCCTATTTTACCTTAAAAACATAAGAAGATGAAATTATAAAAGCTTGACACACAACGACTATGGCTTCAATCAATTGGGTATATGAAGTCAAAAGGGCGAGGTCAAAGGTGGAAGACCTTAAATGGAGAGAGAGAGTGAGGAAAACCTCTCAATCTAACCCTAGGGACTTTCATGAAGAGGAGATCTAAAGTCAAGGAATGCTATTCTAAGTTTCCATGATGGATACTCGGTGAGAAATCTTGCATACGGAGATTTTAGAGCAAATAAAGATGCAACATATCATGAAGACTTCAGAAAACCCTTAATTCCACAACATTAGCAAAATGGAAGAAAATATGCTCACAATTAATTAGTACCATTCATCGAAGCATCATGTCATCGATCGAAAGAAAGTCCTTCCATGCAATTTTATCTTCCCTAAGACAATTAACTAGCTTAGTGATCCATTGTCCCAAAGAGAGAGAAAAGTGTTAGTGCACATTCCTTTACAAGAGACAAATGAGTTTGTGTGACAATGATTCTCCTCAATTTGACTTCCCCCTATTTATACGAGGGAAACCAAGTTGATTTAGGGTAAAATACACTAAAAGCCCTAAAATAATACATTAAGTGTTTACAAGTTAAGTAGGTCTGTTAATTTTAGGTATGTTCTATGCTTAGAGCAATTTATTTCAATTTTCAAAGCTGAATATCTTTTCCAGATTAGCAATCACATCAGCATTAAAGTAAACTGCAGATAGAACATAAACATAAATCGCAGAAGAC
>APFE030737385.1:165308-215807 GCA_000404065.3 Pinus taeda
AGAAGACAAGCCAAGACAAGAGGACACAAGATGTGGCGCTAGCCAGGGACAAACCCCAATGTGGGGAAACCCTTGATCAGTTCTTCTTATATGTTCTTCAATAGTTCAACAGAGAGAGAGTACATTTACAATGGAAGTCAACACTTTGACTTATCTAGATAAGAGCATAGATCATCTCTAAGAAGATGATACATGAGATCAGTTGAAGACATGCTGCTTCAATTGATTCTCCAAGGTGACTCCTCCTATCATTGTGCTGCATCTCGTCATCATGTTGCACCTCACCGTGCTGCACCATGCTGCACCCATCATCACAATGCTGGACCTCATGACCATGTTGTACACATCATATTGCTGCACTGCTGTCCCATGTGCCATTGTTGCACCATGCTGCCACAACTATCCCATGTGCCATTGCAGCATCATGTTGCCACACTGCTGTCCCATGTGGTATGCTGAACCATTTTCACATACAACATGTCTCATGTGCTTGCAGCACCATGCTTGTCATGCTGTCCATGCTTGCTACTGTCCTATGTTTGCCTTAGCATTCCTTTGCTATCCCATTTACTATGCAGTTGTTCCTTGCCACTGCTGCCTAGATATATTGCTGTAGTTGCTGTCCCTAATAGTCATGCTATACCTTACTGCTGTCCCATGTGTCTTAACAGCACCATGTAGCCCAACTGTCCCATTTACTAGCATTGCTGTCTTGGGTATGTTTGAGCCCTCAAGCTCTCCATGTTGTCCCTGTTTTGAGGTGGTTAGGACTGTGACCTACCACAGTTCCACGCTGTCACCTACAGCTCACCTTTTCGCTGCCTCAAAGAACCCCCCTTCAACTCGACCTACCCTCGGCCTCCTTTCAGCAGCTTGGTGCCTTGTTTAGGCCTTAAAACGATCCTCCGTTTCAGCCGCATTAGGCCTACATCTAGGGCACCATTGGTATGTTTAGGACAACGTCTGTCTTAATCTTAACAACGACTGGGATACCCTTGAGGCAGCGTAGGTTGGGGCTGCCTTAGGATAGCATTAGGGCTGCCTTTAGGATTGCATTAGGGCTGCCTTTAGGACAACGTTTAGGGCTGCCTTAGGACTGCGTTTAGGCTGCCTTTAGAACAACGTTTAGGGCTGCCTTTAGGACAACGTTTAGGGCTGCCTTTGGGACAACATTATGCTTCTTCCTTAAGCTCCTTTAGGTCCATGCATAGAACCCTTCCATTGCTTTGCTGGCTTGCCTTCTTTGCTGCAGCTAGGGCAGCCTCTTTTCCTCCAACGTCTAGAGCTTCCACTCTTAGATTTCTCTTCCACTAAAACCCAAGACAAGTAGAGAGAAATCAAGATAGAAGTGTGTGTGAAATGACTCTCAAGTCATCTCCTTTTATACTAAAATGTTTAGCACATGTGGAGTTTATTTGATTGCTGGCCGACCTTGACGAATTGTCTTATAACACAAATAAATTTATAACTCCATGAATACTTATCGGAATTGGATGATCTTTAGATCAATCCTATACCTCTCGGTGAGAGGGATCCAAGAAAAATATCAGCTGCCATAAATAAGATGACCCACATGGAGTTTGGCCCTAATTGCCAATTTTAACGCTCCCTCTCAACTAGGGAGAACTCCATCCATTGATCCATCTGTCCGACTGTATTATCTTTGCCATCAGTTCCCTGCACTGCTCTGCTGAACCATGAAGAAGAAGAATTATTGAGAATGTCTCATACCATTCTCTACTGACCCGAAATCAGTTCCATATGAAGAGAGTGTGTCATACCACTCTTACTGACCCGAAGTCAGTTTTATTGATCCCAGATCAATATCACAAGAGAGTGTCTCAAACCACTCATACTGATCCCAGGTCAATGGAGGTCATCCTAGCATAGGGAGTACAATAGATACAACGATGCGTCCATCGATAGTACTACTATGGTCCCTAACCTCATTTCCTTGCTCATTGGCTAGATGAGAGGTACTTCCCATGAATCCCTAAGTCGCCACGAGGTATCACAGGGGAAGGCTGAGCCATTCACCATGTACACAACGCACCATTAGGGGAGGGTGAGTCGCCTATGGTCGCTTGTTGCTCCAATAAGTACTCCAAGCCCCCTGGAGCTCCCAGAACTCAATGCATGCAACATGCAGGACCCTCATAAGAAGGTCTCTCAACGACTCCAAGTCGTTCAGGAAAGTCACAAATTTGACCTTTCCCCGGGGCTTTGACAAAATTTCTGCGACTTGTACATCAGTCTCAATGCGATAGAGCCTCCTCGCTCATCGACGTACCATATCCCAGATAAGTAGTATCTGATGTTTATATACTGGAGCAATCATAGAATATGGGGTTCCTCAAAAATCGAATCCCCCTTGGTTGACACAGAAGATCATAGTGATATCCATCATGTGTACAAATAGCTCATTGAAGAGCTTCCGCAACCATGCAGCTTCACACGAGGTCATACTCGTAGCTATATATCCAGTCTCAACGGTGCTTATAGCAACCGACTTCTGCTTTTTGCTCATCCAGAATATTGTGTAGAACCCAAAGAGAATCAACCCTCAGAAGTGCTCTTGAGATCCTTCACATTGCCTGCCCAGTCAACATTCGAATAATCATGCAGTTTCATATTTCCGACAGTGTATCTCAATCCATGAGGGATTGTGCCTCGAAGATATCTGAGAAGATTCTTATCACCAATCTAGTGAGGCTCAACCAAAATATGAGACCAACATGCTAACTGCAAAACATATATCCGGACGGAAGTTCACCAAGAACATCAATGCAAATGAGTTTATGAAACTCAGAGGCATTTCCCAAATCTGGTTCGGCATCACTACCATATAACCTCTGAAAGTTAAGATCCTCGAGGTAGTCACGAGCTTGCAATTTACCATTCCACATCTGGTATCCAACTCCCTCTTACTTCTGCAAATGAGAGGGTCTGCACGTGTCAGAAATAGGTCGCCCTCAGAAGGTGCTGGTATGAGAAGTCTATCATCCACAACCTTCAAGCAATGGTTTGGATCGAATTTACTCCTAGTGAATCTCAGCTTCATCAGACAACTATCAATCCTCTCATACTACACCTGAGGTGTTTTGCTTCAAGCCATAGAGGGCTTTCTTCCACCTGTATACATGAGATTCCCGGTCATGAATCTAAAACTACTCGGGTTGTTCCAAGCCTGTGACTTGCTACATGAGGGGAATGTTCCCTTGGTAAGATTTTCCTTTGGTACATCTCGGATATGTACCTTCATGCTCTTCCTGGATTCAGGGATCCCTGTCATCATCTGATTCACATCAGGGAGGGTCCCATAATAAGTAGACCTTCGGTGCTATAGATGAGATGTGACAATTGACATGGTCCCCAATGGACCTCCTGCAACTTGATGCAACCTTGAACTCAAAGCATCTTTGAAAATTCCATTTTCAAATATGTACCTTTCCATCGATGAATGCCACCTTGAAACCTTTGACTTCCATTGCTGAAATGGACACTAGGTTCTTCTTGCGATTAGGTACATAAAGAGATTCTCGTGAATGAATTGAGTTACCCTCGTTCAATTGAGGGGTAATATTCCCTACACCCTTTCCGGGATAGGTGGCATCGGCTCCAAGTATAATCCCACGATTGTTTCCATCTCTACTAAATTAGAGAGATCACCCTTCTATCCGATGAAGTGCCTTGAAGCACTACAACCAATAAGCCAGATTCCCACAGAATCTGAAGGAGAGGGCCAATACAAGATAATGCTTCTTTATCTTATCAGAAACAACATTTGATTCTTCACTCTTGGGGTTCCTTGCTTTCTTTGAAGAGTCAACCGTTTCCTTGATGACCTCCATTACCTCTCATTCCTCCGATCATTGAAGATGTCCCTGGAATGATTGTTATCTTCATCAAGAGATGTGTCCCTGCCATTCAGTCACTCCTTCGCATAAGGTCGAACTTATTACAAACAAGGCATCTGTCTTTCTTTCCACCCTTAGATCCAAACTTCCCATTGAAGTGATCTTTAGGTGGGCTATCAGAAGCTTCTGCTGCGCCATTCTGATAATATTCTCTGCTTCGACTTCACCCTTGGCGAATTTGAAGAGGGATGAGGAATCCATTGATCCTTTTGTCCTTTTTCAACTGTCTTCAGTGATTGCTCTTTCACTCTAGCTTGGGCTTTGTCTTCACCTCAGTTCTGATACCATGTTAATGTTAGGTATGTTCTATGCTTAGAGCAATTTATTTCAATTTTCACAGTTAGCTCAATATCTTTTCGATACTAGCAATCACATCAGCGTTAAAGTAAACTGTAGATAGAACATAAACATAAATCGCAGAAGACAAGTCAAGACAAGAGGATACAAGGTGTGGCGCTAGTCAGGGACAAACCCCAATGTGGGGAAACCCTTGATCAATTCTTCTTATATGTTCTTGAATAGTTCAGCAGAGAGAGAGAGAGAGTACATTTACAACAAAAGTCAACACTTTGACTTATCTAGATAAGAGCATAGATCATCTCTAAGAAGATGATACATGAGATCAGTTGAAGACATGCTGCTTCAACTGATTCTCCAAGGTGACTCCTTCACCTATCATTGTGCTGCATCGCACCTCATCGTGCTGCACCCATCATCACAATGTTGAACCTCGTGACCATGCTGTACACATCATACTGCCACACTGCTATCCCATGTGGTACGCTGAACCATGTTGACATACAACATGTCTCATGTGCTTGCAGCACCATGCTTGTCATGCTGTCCATGCTTGCTGCTGTCCCATGTTTGCCTTAGCATTCCTATGCTGTCCCATTTATTATGCATTTGTCCTTGCCACTGCTGCCTAGATATATTGCTGTAGCTGCTGTCCCTAACAGTGATGCTATACCTTGCTGCTGTCCCCTTAGCCTTGCCATACTTTGCTGCTGTCCCATGTGTCTTAGCAGCACCATGTAGCCCAACTGTCCCATTTACTAGCACTGCTGTCCTGGGCATGTTTGAGGCCTCAAGCTCTCCATGCTGTCCCTGTTTTGAGGTGGTTAGGACTGCGGCCTACCACAGTCCCACGCTGTCACCTACAGCTCACCTTTTTGTTGCCCCAAACAACCCTTCTTCAACTCGGCCTACCGTCGGCCTCCTTTCAGCAGCTCGGTGCCTTGTTTTAGGCCTTAAAACAGTCCTCCCTTTCAGCCGCATTAGGCTTGCGTCTAGGGCACCATTGGTATGTTTAGGACAGCGTCTATCTTCATCTTAACAACGGCTAGGATACCCTTGAGATAGCGTAGGTTGGGGCTGCCTTAGGATAGTGTTAGGGCTGCCTTTAGGACAGCATTTGGGCTGCCTTTAGAACAACGTTTAGGGCTGTCTTAGGACTGCGTTTAGGCTGCCTTTAGGACAACGTTTAGGGCTGCCTTAGGATTGCGTTTAGGGCTGTCTTTAGGACAGCGTTTAGGGCTGCCTTTAGGACTGCGTTAGGCTTTTTCCTTAAGCTCCTTTAGGTCCATGCATAGAACCCTTCCATCGCTTTTCTGGCCTGCCTTTTTTGCTGCGGCTAGGGCAGCCTCTTTTCCTCCGACGTCTAGGGCTTCCACTCCTAGATTTCTCTTCCACTAAAACCCAAGACAAGTGAGAGAAATCAAGATAGAAGTGTGTATGAAATGACTCTCAAGTGATCTCCTTTTATACTAAAATGTTGAGCACATGCGGAGTTTATTTGGTTGCTGGCCAACCTTGACGACTTGTCTTATAACACAAATAAATTCATAACTCCATGAATACTTATCAGAATCGGATGACCTTTAGACCAGTCCTACACCTCTTGATGAGAGGGATCCAAGAAAAATATCAGCTGCCATAAATAAGATGACCCACATGGAGTTTGGCCCTAGTTGCCAATTTTAACAAGGTCACAAGTCAACCTAAAGGTAGATCTCATAATAATAAAATATAAGAGTTGGCCTCATTTTAACCTACAAGTGTGAGTAAAAAGGCCTCCAAGGGTGACACCAGCATCCAAAAGTGAAAATCTGCATCAACAAGGTGCAAAAGATGAGTCTTAAGAGTGCTCCTCACTCAAAGCCATCTCATCAACAAGGTGTACAATGGTCAAGCAAAACCCTCCGTATCAAGATATCTCCATGAACCAAGCCCATGTCATCAACCTAGGCCTCATCATGGTGATGTCATCATCAAGAAAGTTGCACCATCTCTTTTAAAGGGATATCAAGTCATCATCATCGATAAACTGGTCTAGGAATAGGGCAACATTCATCAAGAATGTGCAAGGCTAGTCGGGGGGCATCTTGTAGTCACTAGGGCACATCATCTTTCCTAGCAACGTTCTGCTTTCCTTAGGTAGTGTTTCAATCTCTGGAGGGAGAGGAGTGGGTCATCATCAATGTTGGATCAATCTGAAGGTCAACGCTCTTCTCTGGGTGGTCAATACCCTGGCTACAATGCCTGAAAGTGTCAAGTGGGGTTGGATATCCTCTCTGAAGTGTTGGAGAAGTATTAGTCAATCCCTTAAGGGATAGCTGTTGTATCTAGGAAACAATATTTGTAACATACCCTCAAAATAAAGTGAGATCATGATCATGGTAAAAGAAATCATACATGTATCATAGTGAACCATGTCTAATGCAAAAGGCACAAGAGTACTTCACATCAGTGTTGAAAAAATTGGCAAGGGTCCAAAAAACATCTTTTCGGCAACATTGGTGAAAAAATCGGCAAGTCGTAACACATATTAAAAAATACAAAATATATTCACTTTTTCAAAATTGGAAAAAATCGGAAAAAATCGGAAAAAATCAGGAAAAATTGGAAAAAATTGGCAAGAATTGGGAAAAATTTTCCAGAGGAAAAATCGCGATTTTTCACTAACTGGAAAAAACTGCGATGTTGCTGATTTTTTGGGTTTTTTTCGCTGATGTTTGCAACATTGCTTCACACAAGTATCATCTTCAAATGTATTTTTATCTTAGGGTTTGTAAACAAGTTACCATGCTTAGGTATGGGAGGGTTATCCAGTGGCCCTATTAGGTGTTTCCAACCTCAAGGGAAGGAGCAGTTCCTAGGTCAATCCATCAATCAGGAAGTGCAAGTGAAAAGTGTTACAGTGGGGGTTTACTTCATGGAGGATGCTACCATATGGGTACTAACTATGAAATGCCATCATTCTTAAGCGTTATAATGTGTAGAGGGAGCAATAGTGGGACCTGAGTTATCCCTTTGCCTATTTTTAACACCCTTCTTGTGCACTTTTTTCTTTGTTTATTTTTATTTTTATTTTTTTAATTTTTCTTGCATAGTTTGGGCTATAAGCTTGATTCATGCATTTATTTCCCTTTAAGGTGAAGTAGTTTGTCATTCATCAGGTTGGGATATCAAAGTTCCTTTTCATTTTGGTTTGCTCACGCATTCGCTAGGAACTGGGTGAGGGCTAACGAGGGGGGTATAGCTCAGGCTAGGCTTCTGTCTGGGCACTTTCTTTTATCCTAGCCAATAATTTGCATTTTATCTTTCTGGCTCATGCATTTTCTTTTCTTTCTGCTGCATCAACCTTTGAGGGCAAAGTTTCCAATCCCCTACTCAAGAATGGGGAAACAGGGAACTGATATTGGTGGTAGATAACAATGAACTTGAAGATTGGGACATGAAACCAGGGAAAAATAGAAAGTGTTAAATATGGATTACCATGGGCACACAACATCAATCGGTGCCTCCTATTCATCCCCCTTCTGGACCATAGAAAGAAAAGCCTCCAAGAAGGTCAAACTTGACTAGGATCAAGGGATAACCACAAGGGAACAAAAATATGACCAGAAGTGTTCAATCATCCAATTCAACCTGTGACTCGCACTAACATGCTATTAAACATTGAATGAAAGCACACTTGATGACAAGCATGATTAATGCACCTTATAAGGGATGGCCCATCTTCATTTGATAAGTACGCTAGATGTCACAAAGCACTGACCAGAGCATAGGTGGAGGGCCTTCGAGGCTGGCGCTCTGTAGATCACATATTACCGCTGGCTGGCAAGCTGAACACAATGGGAGAAAAGTTTTTTTTTTTTTTTTGTTTGGTTCTGGGAGTCACCCACTTGGGTTGGTAACAAGGTACACAAAGCCTCGTCATGCAGGGTGCCCTCCTAGCTGTGAAAATCAGGTACAGAAGCATCCTAAAATAGCATTCTGCACATTCATTACTCACTGAATTTGGCACACAAAAGCAGTTCTAATTCTGGGTTCAACAATTAGCATCCATTATCTGAAAATAGCAGCAAATAAGACCAGAAAGGAATTGCCCCTTTTGGCTAAATTTATCCTCTCAAAAGTAGATAAAGTTATATCACAAAGACACCTCATGCACAATCAATAGCAGTGCCTCTATTCAAATCTGGAAATAGCATCAAATTGATCCCAAAAACAGCGGCCTTGTCCTTCAAAGAGGCTGTGTCCTTATTATAAAAATAGCATAAGTATCCTAAAAAATAACACCATGACAACACCTTCATGCTCTTGACTGGATGCTGATATGAGGCAAAAAGCAACAGTTTAAGGAATGCCATCTAAAAGAGGCTCAGGTGAATGCCATCCTTACTGGTTTATACACTACTTGTGGGCGATGGCATACAAAACCTGGTGCCCATATTCCTGCTAATAACTCTTCTAAAGGGCCAACCATGCATGCAAATCAATCATAAAACCAGATTCTCTCCACATGGAGGAACAGTCAGAGGAAGTAGACTAATAACTGCGACCCCCTTCATCTATTTTTGGCTCTCCAAGTCCGTGCTTTGTTTTCTAAGAATGGAGCACAACATAGCTCTAAAAATAGGCACAAAAGCACACCAAGAAAGTGCCATGCCATGCTGAAAGGCCAAAGTGCAGTACTGCCTTTTGCTGGTTGAGAACAGTCATAACAGCGGCACAGATGACATGCGAAGCAGACCAAAAAATGGCACTTTAACTGTTTGAAAATTCCTTAAGAAGTGCGTCTCCTTACCAAGCAAACATACTCAACACCCTATCTCATGCGAAAGAGATCCAAAAACTGTGCTCTCCATCACACCAATAGCAGTAACAGTAGCACCCTCCTTTAAGGTTGACTTATCTCTCATTAAATCTTGAAAAAGGTGCTTGGAATAAGTAATTTTCAATCTTGTTTATTGACCATGCAAAATAACAGAAAGTCTTCACAGGTGAATTTGACTTAGCTTGAGGTGTAAGCAACCTCCATATGTTGGTCCTCCATGTGCATATCCCAAGAACGTAGCTTAGGGAGAAAGCTACCTCATTAGACGTGTATTTGAAATAGATCTGATATGCTTCATATCAGCGTTGGAAAACAGTGCAATTTGTTTCTCAAAGGCAATGGACAGCAGGCCATAATTGTCCTTGGAAGATGTGCCTAAGATGTTCTCATGAAAGTATGCTTCTCCTCGATATATGATCTTCTGAAAGGCTGGAAACTTTCAGATAGAGTTTGATTTGATCTGCTGATGCAAAGTACAAGGTTGGGAGTTAACATTCAACATGAGTTGCAAGAGTATGTTCATATAATAATTAGCATATGTGGTTGCTATGAAAGTCATATGCTATTGTCCAGGAACCCTAGCTTCCTACACAGCAACCTTAAAATTTATTCTGCCTCTAGTATGCACTGAAGCTGACATACTGACGTGCTCCATTATCCATTAGTTGTGTTTTAAGATGCGTTTCTGATCAGCATCAATCCTTTTACATCAAAGATGAAATTGGAAAATTATTATAGAGAATATCTATAATATATATTATTTTGATTCTTTCGATGGGTGAATTTTCACTTTCTATTGAGGGTTCTTATTTGTTTGAAGGATTCCCTGGAGAGAGCATGCATGTGATGTTTCCTAAACCTCCTATTGTTTGATGTAAAAATAATATTAGATGGATGCTCACTATGAGCTGCAATATCATTTTTATTGAATAATTAAAATACCTGTTTGCTATGAAAGTCATATGCATTATCCAGGAACCCTTTTCCCTACATGGGAACCTCTGAGATTTTCTACCTTAAGTGTGTACTTGTCATACTTACTGATGTGCTTCGTTATCAACTGGTATTTTAGGATGTGTTTTTAATCAGCAGTCCTTTTAGAGCAGGGATGAATCTGGCTACATCAAGGCAAGAAACAAAACTAGAGTTCTTTAGCTTTTGTGGTGCTGATATGTGACTTGTGCAGGGAGGAATTTCGGAAAACCTACCAAAAGGAGAATCCCGGAGTCACAGGAATGAGAGAAGTTAGCTTTTCTTGCACCATTTCCATCTCTTCCCATTTATATTGGTTCTGATTTTTTTTTTCCTCCGAAGTTTCTTATTTATTGATACTCTTTTCAGACTATTGTTCTAACTTGTTTTCAAATTCTCTCATCCAGATTGGTATTGCTTGTGGCATCAAATGGAAAGAACTGACATATGAGGTCTCTGATTCTTACGATGTTTATATTTAACAGCTGATTGTTGCATAGTACAGTGGACAGTTAGGTTTTTATTTTAACATGGTACTCATAATGGAGTGATTTGCAAGTAGCCAGTCCCTTTTCAAATTTAATTTTGTAATTTTAATCTGATTGCTGAGTTATATGCTTGCATATTGTATGTGTGCGCTTATCTATTCCTGTTATTGCCAATTGGTATGTGCTTCATGTTGTAACACCGTTCTAGATTTTCTGATGCTGTCCAGTTAGAGGCTAAGCTAACTCCTTGGCAGCTCTCTCAATCTTCATTCCAATTTGTATTTTTCATTTGATTTATCATTGGTGGCAGGAGAAGGCCCCATATTATGATATAGCAACACAAAAGCGAGCAGAGTATGAGAAAATTCTGGCAGCATACAGAAAGAAGAAGGTAAAAATATTTTCTTGTGATCAAATCATGCTTTTGTTTTGATGTTTAAATGTAGCATATATCTGTAGATTTCCCTTGATTTCCACTTCAGGAGGCTGGTGAGGAAGTTGAGGCACATGAGGCGCTGGGCAAAACAAATTCAGTGATAAATGATGGCAAGGAAGGTGGAGAGGTAATGCTCTTCTATCTCCATTCTATTTATTATTTGTGGGTGTTTGATTGATTGTCAAAGAGAGCCCCATTTTATGATGTAGCAACAACAAATTGAGCCAAGGATGAGAAAATTATGGCAGCATACAGAAAGAAGGCAGTAAAAGTCTTTTTTTGTAATCAATTCATGTTTGCATTTTGATGTTTAAGCCTAGCATATCCCTATGGATTTCTTCTTCAGGAGGTAGGCGAGGAAGTTGAGGCTCATCAGGGACCAGACAAAACAAATTCAGAGATAAATGATGACAAGGAAGGTGGAAAGGTAATGTTCTTCTATCTCCATTATATGTGGGTGTTTTGATTAATTGGCGAAGAGAACCCAAATACTATGCTATAGCAACACAAAGCGTGCAGAAAGGAGGCCTCGAAATTCTTTTCTTGTGTTAATGCATGTGTTTCAATGTTTAAGCATATTCTTACGGATATCTACTTCAGGAAGCTGGTGAGGAAGTTGAGGTACATGGAGAGGTAGTTTTCTTCTATCTCTGTTTTATTTATTATTTGTATGTGTTTTGATCAATCGTCAAAGTTACTAGTCATTTCTCATCCTTTTGTAGCAGGAGGATATGGAATGATACTACATGCCTGAGGTGCACTTTTCATATGGAACTTGTAGAGTCAGATAGGGGCACATAATCGATGCTGGAGAGAGTCCTGGCTAAAAATTCTTGAGAATACCTTTAATGAATAGCTACAGTCTGACTTCTGCTGCTCAAAACACAAAAGGATGTTGTTGATACAACTTAGTTCCTTTGGAGTCTGGACAATAGCTATAAATTAGAAACAATAAATCTCAAGATTGTTTGATACCAATTTGGTCTTGTGAAACTTGTGGTTTGCTTTGGATTAATTACTGCTCAGTGAAATGACTGTTGTGTCCTTTTTCATTTGTCTATTCTAAGGCAGCCTTGGTGTGATAGCTGCGTCTATGGTTTTTGTTTGAATGCCTTGTGACTTCAAGAAGTTAAATTTGTAATCTATAAATCAAAGCAAGGACGTTCGATGAATAAAATGCAACTTGTTCTGACAAGTAAAGATGGAAACCATTACAGAAGTGGCCAATTTACAGAACTAATCACTTCGGAGTTTTTCTGATCGTCAATTTCTTTCTGCTTGTGAAATTTAAATTAAATTGCGTGTTCTTAGAACTTTGTTTTTGAGTCAGTGAATGGGCATTTTTACAGATACTAGTATTTCTGACGAGTATCAGAAGTAAGAAATATTATGCTGTTGCTTTTTCCACATGTTTGTGACTTTACCCGTGCCTGTATGTTTGTTTATAAGTACTGAAGAGGCAACAGGCAAGTTTAATCTCTTACAACAATACTGTCAGATTAGGTATGCTTTCCCAGACTAATTCATTGTTCCAAGAGGAAGTGAATATAGAAAGCCAAAAAGTGGACAATATGCATATATGCAAGTAATGAAATACAAGTTGCAAAGAGATTGCAAGTTTGAAGGAGAACAAATGAAGGGACACAAAAATCTTCACCTAAATGTGGCATACAGTAGATATAAACTACTGGAAAAGCGCTTAATCTAGTAAAACATTGGTGAATGGATATAGAAGATGATTATAATCATTTTGCTCATTTATATAAGAACTCTTTTCTTGTCGATAGAATGATCCTTTCTTTCAGGAGTATATTTCTTCTTATATGAGAAATTGGATATTGTGTCTTTTGTGTACAGTTTGTCACCACGATTTGTTGCACAATATTATGGTTGTGCATTTAGAAACTTTAGGCCATTCTTCTAGAGAACGAGTGTATATGTCTGTTTTACTTATTGGAGTGAATAAAAAGGATTATAGCAATGCTAAGTAGGATGGTCTACATATGGGTGGCTTATTTTCATCTGTAACCCGGTGTTGATTATTGTACTCCCTGAAGAATCATTACGTTGAACGCAAGTACTAATCATTCTAGAATGTAAACCACAATCTATAGAGATTTGTTAACTTGGGCATTCATCATCAATGCATGCATATAATGCATCTATGAGGCCTTCCGCTTTCTCTGCAAGTTTGTGTCTCTCCTTGTGGTATTGAAAGCAATGCATTTTCTTCACTACAATAGGTATTATTTTTTGCTACTCTAAACATTCTATATTGATTAAAGTGGCAAAAGGCCAGATAACAAATCGATATTTTTGTCAAGGTAGAGAGTTGCATTTTGAGCCCGAAGTCGCATCATCTCAAAGTCGAGATAAAAGCAAATAGTTTTTTTCATTCTGGATCAGTGATCAATGAACCAGATTATAGTTTAACGTTTGTTTGGGTAGGTCTGCACTTTCCTCAAGTAGGGTTGAGCTATGAGTTTGCTTCATCCTCTTGATGAAGAATATATTTTAGAGCATGTTCCATTAACTCACCATCTTGCCCCGCATGGTAGATGTGGATCTCGCAAACCAAAATTTTATTTCTAACGTAACGTACCATTGTAATGACGACCCATGTTGGAAATATTAATTTATCTATTGATTAAACATTTATGAAGCTATTTACAGATTTTGTTGTAATGTATTGGAAAAAACCTTAACGGGTGAGACCGAGTGTTATTGCTTTTGTGTAGAAGCCATTTCTATCTCATTTTTCACGTTCTTATGATTATTTATAGTTTTTGACTTACTAGGAATATGTATGCGTTGGTGTTGGAACCACGTGGTTTTAATTAATATTTTCTCATTTATTCATGAACATACAATCTAAGTTTTGATTAAGAAAGTCTAGCAGAAACATTTGTTTTTGTTTTGGCCCTTGAGTTTGATTATGCGTGATATTAAATCTTTATTTTCCATTGTTTAGTGTTCTTCTTGTTTTTTAAGTTAAAGATTTTAGTCATTAATCAAAATAAATCCACACCATGGTTTTGGTATCGCGTCAATCTGCTGCAAGACAAACCAGACTGGTGGGAAAACCTTGAGTTTTTAGATAGTCATACACGGAGTTTAAAAAATATAGCAAAAAGTACTGAATGTTTAGTCCAAAGACTTCCACAACCTAACCTATTAGTTGACATATGCATGTAAACAATAAAACCTAGAGGGAAAACTAGAAAAATACCAAGTCTTGCTGATGGAGATGAGCTAGAGGGAATCATTTCAACGTGCATTTGTTCATTGTCCGAACTGCCTAGCTTGAGTGTAAGGTCGAGCTAGTCTACCATTCTTTGAATGTGCAAGTCCATGGATTTTATAGACAATTGAATCTCATCCAACACTAGGAGAATTTCCTCCTTAGCATCATTGTGATCCAACAAAACTCGTCCCAACAACGTCTTCATCTGTCAATACAAGTCAACTATTTGCAGGTACTGGTTGTGTCTTCCATGGGTATAATCAATGTTAGGGACCTAGGGCTTCACTTTCCCTGCAATGTATCTAATAAGCAACCTCTCTGCACAACGATCTCTCTTTTTGCCTCCTTGAGCTTAGGTTGAATAATAGGGGACATTTGGAAGTGATAAAGGTTAGCAGAGGATTCAACTCACTAACAAGCACGAGAGCCCCCATGGGCCTCATAATAGGCGGCACCCCTGCGACACCCAACACTCTGTCTTGGCATGTCAGACAATAGGAAAAAGAGTAGGACTACGAACAAGATTGGAGGGAAGTGAGGGTGACAATGTGGGAGAGGGAGGGACCACATAAAGCCTAGGAAACGAAATGTAAAAAGTAGATAGACTAGGATGGGCACCTCAAGCTAGAGACCTATACATCTAGAGCATTAGTGAATGAGAGGGGAGTAGAAGAAAAAGCTTTAGTGAAAAAGTAAACACTGGAAGTAAGATCAACACCAATCCAGTGCCCAAAAGGAAGCAGAAGGAAATAACTAAATCGAATGGCAAACCAAACAATGTCTTGGAGGTCACATTGTTGAGCTTGACCATTACAATTGCGAAAACATCACAAAATTGAGCATATGCAGATCAAATGGGCGGAGGAAAATCATCAAAGTGAGTAGGTTCGAGGAAAGGATTAAAACCATGACACAACAAATACCAAACAACATTGGAGGCAATGGACAACAATTATGGTGACCTGTGTTCATTCAAAAGCTATTTAATGACATCGATCTTCTGTGGGAGGAGCTATTGGCATGTCCCTTCGCACTAGTGTTGGGAGGGGCGATCGACATGCCACCTCCGACATGTTGCATCCCATACTACCCTATATGGGGAGTGTTCTGTTGAGAAATCTAGGGCATTAAGATGTAGGTGATTTCTCTGTTAATGATAACTGCTTATGAAGACTTTTTACTTTTCTTAGTTAGATTCTTCTTGCTTTTAATTAGTATTGTGTGTTCTTCTTCATCAAACAACCATCAAACCATAAAGAACAATGAGACAAAGGACACAAGATATAGGCGATCAGCTAGGGCCAAAACCTCTCCAATCTTGAGAGGAAAACCCACAAAATTCTTCTTCTTGTAGAATTTTCAATTAACGAATTCTAAGGCCTAGACCCTTGACCAACAACCCCCCCAAGACCAAGTCAATGCCTCTTTTGGATGTACTTCTTCTTTGATCAAAACTAGTCAAACTTGTGCCACAACTTTAGATTTCGGCCCTAACTCAAAATTTTGGCTAGTAGTTTGCAGAGTTGCAATTTTCAACTCCTTTTGTAGAAACCTTAGGTCACACGTGTGGTTGAGATATGGACAGATTTACCTCCTTTTGACTTCGCTTGACCTTGATCCCTTCTCTTGATAATTTGGCTTGCTAAATAGTTCTTCTTTGACCCAAACTTTGGCTCCTTTGAGTGACTTCAATTTCGACTTCTATTGTTGTAGAATGATGCCCTAATCTTCACGTGTGGAGGAGATTTAGCCCAAGACAGATAAAAAATGTCTCTCTTCTTTGCGCTTCCTTTGTTGGGTATTAGGCTTTCTTCTCCTTGATCAAACTCCTTCTTGATCCTTGAGTGAGTCTGCATTTAGTGAGGCCAAGTTCACCTTTATATAGCCCTTCATGAGGCCTCAAATAGGTTGACTTCATCTTCAAGAGAGGCCGACTTGCTCCTTTGTAGGCCGACTTGTTCATTCACATTTGACAAGGTCTTGGAGGGTTATTTTACTTGACTTTGACTCAAATAATTTCTTATTAAAATATGTAACATGCCCAAAATGGGTCTTTCATACATGACAAACACTCATAAGCCTTAGAAGCTCTCAATGGGAGCTTTGAACTATAAAAATAAATTCCTCTTGAGCATGTAACACATGCCTCAAGGTCAACAATAATAAATTTGTTTTTCTCATTTCATTAAATACATAAAATCATAATTACATATGTCATTATGAAAACCGAACCTAGTTACATATGTCAACTCTCCCTCTTAACTAGGGAGGTATTCATAATTCATACAAGGTACTTGGATATTCTCAATCTGAAGAATTCTCACATGAGGAGTAGGATTGGTAACCCATCTGTTTAACATCATATCATCCAACATTGTCACATAGTAAGGCCTTGACTAACAACTCTATCTCTCCACAAAATAAGAGCACAATGTTGGTGAGACCAATCATTTATAGACACCATCATCATTGTTTCTCTCGAAACATACCCCACTCGGGTTCTCTCAGAGTATGTTCCACCAGGGCTATTCTTATCTTGGATTCCCAACCCTCAAAGAATATCGACTCTTTATGACTGCTCTTATCTTGGATGCCCTACCACATCCTCAAAAAGTATTGGATGGCAGCTGCTTACCCAATCCTCCATTCTTTCTTCCCAAGTGAAGACAAGAATGATGCGTCTATTTCTCCCTCTCAACTAGGGAGGATATACCCATTCCAATGAAGGAATGTACCCAAGCTCCCTCTTAACTAGGGACTTGCTTCCAACAACTCTCTAGGTGGAGATCATGGGATAATCAATTGTTTGAAGGGCTCCTTCTTTTGATGTCACGAACTTCTTTGATATGGAGCCATCATCTTTTGGGACTTATTCGTAAGGCACAAACCATCCATCACTTTCATTTATGAATCATGTTAGTCATGTCATCCTTCCTTTCTTCGGAAAGTGATCCATTAGTCCATATTTAGCCTACCTTCATACCTTGCTACCTTCTTCACATCATGTTTCCTTCATGATCTTTCATCCTATGACATGAGTATCAGTTGTAGATGACATCTACAACTCTTCCTTTAGTAGTCTTGCATTACCCCATCTAGATATTGTTCAAAAATCAAGAATGAACATTAAATCAAAATTACCTTTGTGATGGTCTTGTCATCATGACATCTTCTTGTTGTAACATCACCATCCTGCATACATATTGACACATCTCCCAAAATATTAAATGTCAAGGGTCTCGTTCCTTTCCAGACTTCATCAAAGTCTTCATACCTTTTCCATGGAGATGTCACTCTCAATCCTTTTAGTTGTTAGAGGTTGATTTCTTTTTCTATGTGACAGTAGTTGCATCTTTCACGATCTCTCCTTACTTTCTTCACATACTGCTTCTCAAGAACTTCCATTCATAGTTCATTTTTTTCAACCACCTCATATTCCATATGAGGACTTATTATGTTGATTTCATCTAGTCAATATGTGAACCATGCCTTTATGCATCCTTCCAAAGGAGGATATCCCTTTCTCTTGATTATGCTCATGAGGTAAAGCATTTATCCATGCTATCTACAACTATATGACATGACTCAATTTTATCAAATATAAGCATACATACCTCATCTCTTCCTTTTGGTCATCTAGACTTCTTTTGACAACTTTCTTGATTGAAAGAACTTCAATCACCTTGCCCTGCTTCACTTCTTTTGACATCATACCATCTTCCCATGAATCCCATACAAGGTGGAATTCTCGATGAGATGCTTTTTCCAGTAGGTGAACCTTCCAATGAAGATTCCAATGGAGGATCTTGATCATCGTCATCTTGCAAATGCTCCTTTTGAATGATGTATGATGAGCTGTATACTAGATAACTTTCTTTTTCCATAAGTACTACTTATGCTTCTAATGAGGTTACCAAGCACTACATCCTTCTATAGGTGAGTTCCATATACTTCTATTTCAACTATCTTTCATGCTTCTTTATGATGATGTCACGAGATCTTGCTTTCAATTGTATGCTTCTATGATGCCATCTCTAACATGATGCATCCTATCATGCTTCTAATGATTCGTACCATGATAGCTATATTTTACAACATAAAACTTGAAAAGAACTAGGTGAGGAAGACTATCTCAATCATAGTAGAGATCTTTTACTTCATCCTTGGATTTTTTCTTTTCAACGTCTTCCACTTCTTTAGTGATATGGGCGCCTTCCCTTCGTCTTTTGTTGTTGTCCTTCTTGAGCTTTGGACGATCTCTCTTGTAGTGCCCATATTCATGATAGCCATAACATTGAACCTTCAACATGTTCTTTTTCTTTTTATGAGGACCAAGCTTCCCTTTTCTTCTAGCCATGACAACAAATGCTTGAGCGAGCTTGCTTGCTTGATCCTACATCGATTTTTGCCTCTAGCCTCGTTTCTTCTATCTTGCATAGTGACTATAGTTCATTGAATGGAGTAGTTTCCTTCTTCCCATAAATGCTTGATATGAAGTTGACCCATTCTTTTGGTAGTGCATTGAGCACCATGGTAGTCATTTCCTTCCCAGACATTGTTTCTCCCAACTCTTGTAATTCGTCCCTTATTTCAGACACCCTCATCAAGTATGAGGCCATTCCTTCTTCTTTAGATATCTTCATCTTGTGGAGTTATTTCCTTAATGAGATCACTTCTCCTGCAATGCTTACGGAGAACAATTCTACAAATTTGTCATATATTTCTTTTGGTGTTTCTAATTTTGACACATAGGGAATGAGGGGATCCTTGATGGATTCTATGAGATTCATTTGATCCCTTACTTCCCCATTCATGTACTTTGCAAGAGCTTGAGCTTCTTCCTTCGGGGGCTTTGTGATTGATCCCTTAACATGTTCCACGACTTCATTTTCTATGAGGATAAAATCCGTCCTCTTCTTCCATGCAAGGAAGTTTGATGACCCAATCAACATGTTTCTTTCCTTGCAAAAAAACATTTTGATAGATTCAGATGTCGACATAAATATACTTGTGAAGATACTACCTGATGACAATATCTTCAACTTGTTGCCTTCTTGAATTTGATGATGATATTGGTAAGAGAAGATTTGTTCTTGATGAAGATGTCTTTCTTCAAAAATGATCCTTAACCCAAGGAGAGGGGGATCACCTTGAATCCTTTGATGATGATGTCAATACCTTGATCTTGCTCTCCTTAGATGATTAGGCCTCATGATGCTTCAATTTGGGTAGAGGTAGGGTCTTATGATGTCTTCTTCCCAAGAATGAGGATCCCAATAACGTTCCAAGTGTAGATATCTTCCTTCAAGATGATGATGTGATCCTTGTCCTTGAAGTGGTCTTGAGGTGAGAGGTCCTTTTTGATGATTGATGCCTTTGATGATCTTCTAGTGCTTCAGTCTTTGAGTGCCCTTTATTGTGCTGCCCTTCCTTGACTTGTCACCTTAGCTCTGATACCATGTTGAGAAATCTAGGGCATTAAGATGAAGGTGATTTCTCTGTTAATGATAACTACTTGTGAAGACTTTTTACTTTTTTTAGTTAGATTCTTCTTGCATTTAATTATATGTGTTCTTCATCAAACAACTATCAAACCATAAAGAACAATGAGATAAATGACACAAGATATATGCGATTAGCCAGAGCCAAAACCTCTTCAATCTTGAGAGGAAAACCCAAATAATTCTTCTTCTTATAGAATCTTCAATTGACGAATTCCAAGACCCATACCCTTGACCAACAACCCCTCCAAGACCAAGTCAAGGCCTCTTTTGGATGTACTTCTTCACTAGTCAATGCTAGTAAAACTTGTGCCACAACTTTAGATTTCGACCCTAACTCAAAATTTTAGCTAGATCTTGCAGACCTGCAATTTTCGGTTCCTTCTGCAGAAACCCCAAGTCACACATGTAGTTGAGATATGGACATATTTGCTTCCTTTCGACTTTGCTTGACCTTGACCCTTCTCTTGACAATTTGGCTTGCTAAATAGTTCTTTGACCCAAACTTTGGCTCCTTTGGGTGACTGCAATTTCAACTTCTATTGCTGTAGAATGATGCCTTAATCTTCGCACGTGTGGAGGAGATTTAGCCCAAACCTGATTAGAAATGTTTCTCTCTTCTTTCCTCTGCCTTTGCTATGAATTAGGCTTCCTTCTTCTCCTTGATCTAACTCCTTATTGATCCTTGAGTGATTCTTCCTTTAGTGAGGCCGAGTTCACCTTTATATAGCCCTTCATGAGCCCTCAAATAGGCTAACTTCATCTTCTAGAGAGGCGAACTTGCTTCTTTGTAGGTTGACTTGTTCATTCGCAGTTGATAAGGTCTTGGAGGGTTCTTTTACTTGAATTTGACTCAAGTATTTCTTATTACAATATGTAACATCCTCTAAATGGGTCTTTCATACATGACAAGGACCCATAAACCCTAGAAGCCCTCAATGGGAGCTTTAACATGTACAAATAAATTCCTCGAGCATGAAACCCATGCCCCAAGGTCAACAATAATAAATTTATTTTTTTCATTTCATTAAATACATAAAATCATGATTACATATGTCATTATGAAGACTAAACCTAGTTACATATTTCAATTGTTAGAAAATCAGAAAGGTAAAACGATTTTCTTATATAGATAATTACTTGTGATTCTTTTATCTTTATGTTCTTCTTTATCTTTTAGTTCATCAAGCAATTACCAAAACAATAACACAAAGACAACAAATGTGTTGGAAAATGTATCTAAGCTTAATCTTCATTTAATGTATTTGAGTCATCTTGTAATGTACTTGTCAAAAGAATAAAAAAAATAATAATAATTATTATTATTGTGACTTATTAAAGCATGGGTTTCATGCTTGGGTCACCATGTTTTAGGTCAAAGTCCCCATTGAGGAGTTCCAGGATTTATTTGAAGTCGATAGAGTCATTGTACTTTTAAACAAACCCTTCTTGGGATTTTGAATCATGTAAAATGTTAAGTATTGAATCAAATGTAATTTATGTAGCCTCCACATCAAGTCGGCCTAGAAGAGATCAAGTTGACCTATGGACATCAATTCAACCTCCCTTGAAGCCTATAAATAAAAGCAAGTTGAATTCATTTGGAGCATTTCATCTCAAGCAAGTTCGATATCTCTAAGGAAGCTGGGAAGCCAAAGGAAGTGCGAGTTGGGTGGAGTCTAAGGAGAAGAATAAAAACAAAATTTTGGTGACTCTCTCTCCCTGTTTCGTGCCGTAGATTGGGAGATTGAAGTCTTCCAAGTTTCGCTGATGCTGGAAGCTGCGTGATGCCGAATGTTGCTACATAGTCGAAGTTACTGGAAGAGAGGTCTAAGCTCTGGGAGGCTGACTCGGTGTGGAGAGAATGTTTGGTCTTTGTCTGAGGTGAAGAGTCTCAAAGAATACTATTGAAAGGAAGATAATTTTGACTGTGTTTTCCCCTCAAGGGGGGTTTCCTTGACGTAGTGCGTACATCTGGTGTCCATTGTTTTATGTGCTTTCGCTTTGGTAATTGCTTGATGAACTAAAAGAAAGAAGATATAAAGAATCGTAATAAAAAATCAAAAACATCACAAGTAATTATCAAGAATAAGAAATTTTTTTCTACCTTCCTGATTTTCTAACATTGATATCGGAGCTTTGGTGAAGAAAGAAGAAAAAGGTTGTCTCAAGCACTTGATCAAGAAACCATTCAAAATGATTATCTCAGGGAAGGAGGCTACTATATTCAAGGAAGATGTCTAAGATAATTAAGGGAGAGAACAAACTTGAAGGAGTCTCAAACTACAAGTCCTGGAAGAAGAGGATTGAACTCATCCTTGAAAAGAAAAAGGTTCTAGACTTGGTCAAAGGAAAAGTAAAAAAGCCTACAGAAAATTCCAGTGACACTGACAAAGTAAAGTTCAAGGAACTCGAATTGGTGGCCGTGACTCTAATGGTAGAGGGAATGAAGGGTAACCTTGTCCCATTCATAGCCAACATCAATCACGCTTAGTGAATGTATGAAGCCTTGTCAAAGTTATTCACTATTAAGAACGTTGGTCAAGTAGCAAGTTTGAAGAATGAGCTAAGGACCACAAAGATGACTAAATAAGACACAATGACCTCCTTCTTTGTGAAGATAGCAAGAATCAGGGATGATCTTTTGGCCATTGATGAAATTGTTCTAGACAAAGAACTCGTGATCACTGCTCTATTGGGATTACCACCTACTTGGGGTGCATTTTTTGCAGGTCTTCACAGTTGGAAGGAATCTCCCACTTTTGAAGGACTATGGACTCCCTGTAGTTAAGAAGAATTGAGGATCTCTCTAGTTGGCAATCTTGAAGGAGTATTGAATGCCTACATTGCTCAACATAAAGGAAAGAAATCGAAAGGACCAAGGAAGAAAGTTGACATGTCCAAGGTAGAATGGTATCAATGTCATAAGAAGGGTCACTACAGGAGTGACTGTCCCGAAAATTCAAAGAATAAGAAGAGAGATAGAGATCATGCTAACATTGCTAAAGAAAGAGACCCAAAGAAAGTAAAACCTGAAGAATCTGATATGAGGGACTTACAATGTTAAGTCCTTTGCTTTTAGTCTTAGATATTCTATTTTTGTATCTAATTAGAAAACATCTGCTATATTATCAAGAAGTATGAAAGAGGACCACTCAAGACAAGGTTTGTCAAGGAACAAATGTATGATTTAAAACATTGAGTTCATTATAATAAATGCTTATTAATTTGACAATCTATTACTAACATTGTTTTGTCTAGCTATAGTGAATCATATTGATTCTTATTTTGGGTGATTCATCACTTAATAAATCTACCCCACTCCTATTCTTAACTGATTTTGTAGAACCTTAGACAAGTTCTCTGTAAAACCCTAACTTAAGGGCATGCTAATGTGAATGTCTGAAACCCTAAACTACTTAGGGATATTGTGAAATGTTGTTTGAAGTTCTTGTTGATGATGTCATGATTATTTTGGTATGGTCATGAAACCTTAACTTGTTAGGGTTGAATGATGTTTGTCTGAACCTTGAACATTTGAAACTTTTGGAATAGTAGCGTTTGCTTTTCTATGTTATGAAACCCTAGATTTTTAGGGTTTAGTTGGACCTATAAGAATTTTTTTTTGTTATGAATGCAAGATCATAGGAATGAAACCCTAGGTATATATAGATGTGTCCATTTGGTTGAAACCCTAGCTTGGTCTAGGTCAGTATATGCCTAATGTATTAATCTTGTCTGACATATGATATGCTTATGCATGATAATGAATTCCTAGATACATATGTTGACCTAGTTATTGATGGTCATAAGTCTTAGGATCCTTGTATGAGATTCTATGATGATATTTGGAAATATAGGGTTTTGCAGCTAAACACTAGTGGTAATTAAATTCTCTAGTATGCGTGATATAACAATCCAAGAGCTATTTATATAATGATTATTGAGATTGTAAAAAATGAAATTCTAGGGTTTTATAGTTAAACCTTAGTAGAAGTAAAAATATCTAATATATGATGACAATGCGATGATTTGAGATTTGTGTAAGATTGTTAAAATCTGAGTTTTAGTTGTGTGATGATGGATTGAAAATCTAGGGATTGCAACTAGCCTTAGTGGACCCTGGTCATGTTAATGGTTAAGCTGTGATTGGTTTTTCTCTTGTATGAAATCTAGGATTTGTATGAAACCCTAGTGGAAAATCTAACATCTAAATTCTGAAAGTTGTTAGATGCCTTGTAGACCTATATTTGCTTGAATTGTTCCTAGGGTTTTCTATATGTTGTAGAATGGTACGTTACACTTTTGAAAGAAACATTGAAACCCTATATGGATTGAAAGTTATTATGAGGTAGTCTAGGGTTTATGACAAAGTCCTTAGAAAGATGTTGAAGAGTATGTGTCTCTTGTTTAATTTTGGGTATATGATATATGTAAGGTTGAAATGCTTCCGTAATTCTGATATGGATAACTTCATGCTTCTATAGATTTGGTTGTACTTGCTATGTAAGTTGTGTAGGTACACAATATTCAATATGGTGAAGATGCTCGTTGTTGCGATAAGCATGATGATGATGATGATAACTCTGATAAAATGGTTGGAAGCCATGAAAGATTTCCGATGAAGAAAAGAAGCTGATCTCCCTAAGGAAGCCTGAATAAAAGAAATCTCCCTTAGATTAAGAGTGAGTCTAGATAAAGAGATGCTCCTTGGTTAAGAGGGAGGGCATAACTTGGTTTTGATTCAAGAATGAATTTCGAAGGATATTTACATGGTGTTACACAATATTTTGTTACACCTCCTACACTTCCCTGTGTCATACCCCGAAGTGCCCGAAACTTGGCAATCATGCAGTGTACCCATCCTGATATGCAATTTAGATCCTCCTTAAAACAATGATGGAAACATGCCTTCAGCCTTCCCTGAAGAAGTAAGTTCTAAAAACCTAATTTCAAGACCAACGCGCCCCTGACACTAGAAACTCGCGCTGATCGTTAGTTGCACTATTCTAGCCTCGCGCTGCTTGCTTCATTTTTAAACCATTTTCCCTTCAAAACCATAACCTTAGACCTCTGTTTTAACCTTGCAAACCTCCCTATTCTTGCACTAGTCCAAGAATTGTGTCTTTTCCTGCACTAGCTTTATGTTTCATGTTTAAGGGTTATGAATGTGCTTAATTAATCATTTTCATAGATTTTATACCCTTAAATCTTTGCAACTAATAATTTTTTTCCTAAAAGTATTTGATAAACAATGAATTGATCATCTTGTTAGCATGGTCGAGTGCAGGTAGGATTCCTACAACGTTGGTAGATCTTCAACTGCCGTGATAGCTCACCACTCCATGCGGACACCATGTTCTAGAACGATCAACTCGAGTTGGGCTTGGAGCGGAGAGGAAAATCTGGGATATGGTGGAGATTGGGTCGCCAGATGAATACCTAGAATAGCATTTTGTTATAGCCGAAAGGCTTAGTACGAAGTGTTATTGTTATTTCTTTATAGTTGAAAGGCTCAGATTAGAACATGAGATGTAATTTGGTTATGGCCGTAGGCTTGAATGAATGTATAAAATATAGGACTCAGGTAGAAAATGGTAGTGAGCGATAGCTATAGCAAGGATATTGTGACTCTGTTCTTTTGTAATTTTGCTGGTATCACTCTCGTTCTGGGCTGGATTGGAACTCATGATGTATATTTGCTGATCATTAATAGAAAGAAACTACGCCATGATTTCAAAATCTTGCATTGTAATTTTGTGTTAATGCGTTAACTAAAGAGTTGAATCTTTACGTTTCCTAAACAGGGAAACGAGCTGGTTGGCTAGGGCCTAACCAACCTAGCTCTTTCTCCCTTGTGTTCTTCTTTTTCGATTAAGGTGTGTTAATTTCTTTTAATGCAAAGTGTGAAGTAAATAGATGTTTCTTTTATTTTTCTGAAAAGTTTAAATCTGATTTCATTACAGTGTGACGAATCTGTGGTGTGCATGCTCGATTGAAGTTTAATCTTGTGATTCCCTTCTTTGAAGTTTAATCTCATTTTCTGCCTGGATCGTGCAAGCACGAATACCTGTACTAGTGCATTTACAGTCTTGCAGATTGATTCCTCTTGTTCATTATAGTAGTAGTATTTTATTCTTATATGTAGTTGACGAGTCTTAATGCGATTCTAAAGAGCATGATTTTCATTTCAAAGTGTTTTTCATATTTTGAATTAAACCTACTTTTGATAATCAGAAATCGAACGCTGTTGTGACATAATGGTCTGTGCCTGTACTTCATGCTGTTTAGGAAAGATTATACTTATGTGTAATTATTCTTAAAGAGAATCTTTCTGAGTTAAGAAGGTTATGAATGCATTTTAGTTCGTGTGGATAACTATTACAAGATTGAAGTCCGCTATCACAACTAAATGATCTTTTAGATTACATGCAAAAGTTCCTTAATTAAAGAAGAGTGCACTTTGACTGTGAGAATTAATTATTGTTCTAGACATTGAGATTGATTGAAGCATCTTTTGGTTTGAGGAATTTATTTTGAAGTTCCATTCACCTTTGCAAGTTCTTTTTCCTAGTTAACGCATTCTTTATTTTCTCAAAAGAAGGATTTGAAAACTTAGTGCAGGAACCTCTGTCCTGGTATAGGAATCGAACCCCTGATACAGGAACAGAGTGCTCTAGCCTTGAGGCTTAGAGCTTCTACATGAAGACATAAATCTTCAGTATAGGTGTAAAATGCACTTCCAACACCTAAGCTTTATTCTGGTACAAGTGCAAGCACATTGCAGAAGTACAAGAATAATATCTTAGTGCAGGGAGAAAAATCTGTAAGGAGTCCAATATCTTCAAGGGTCTAATTATTAACTTGGCACACAACTATACTGAAGATAAACATAGATTTACATTTTCATTAATCAAAGATTGTTTGCAAGAGGATTGAGAATTCTTTCATTTATTTTCCTGTAAAAGTACTTTCTTTGATATTCCAACACTAGAATATCTTCGGTGTAAATTGCCGGGTGATCTTTTCTTTTTGATTCTGCAAGATTGCAATTAAGGAAGTAGGAATAGAGTTTGGAAAAGTTCATATCATCTCTGGCATTTCTTATTCTTCGTCTCTAAGTGTACGAAACCCCCGGGTTGACAATTAAGTGTTGAAGGAGTCTGCTTGACCGCAATTCCTGCACCCAACATTTTGGCGCCATTGCCGGGGAGACGATTTGAATTGGTAAGAACTTTCCATTTTCTGCAATAGGGGTAAGTATGCTATTATTTTTTCTGTAGTATGCTTCTCATGTTTTGAGGATTTTATGAGTGTTATTTTTTTTTTTTCATTGCAGTAATTAACAAATTCTTTTTCTTTATAAGCATTTGAATTTTGTTTTTTTTTGGATTTGATTTTTTAAAATGAATGCCTAAGAAAGATAGGGGTCCGAAGCCCAATAAGGGAAAACTCTTCTCATATTGGACCTTCTTTTGCAGGTAGAAAGTCCATGCAAACTCAGACTCATCACGCCGGAATAGTCCACTTAGATTCTAGACATAGTGATTCAGGTGTGACACAACTCAAAAAGGGGAAGAAGGAGGCTAAAGGCGATCAAAAAGTTCAATCAGCATTAGTCAACCTTCACCTTCTGGAAGTGGTTCAATTGAAGGCACAACAATGGCTGATCATGAAGACCATGTAGAGAGGACTAGCGAGAACCAGGTATATGAAGAGCAGTCCACTTTTGGATTTCCAATAGTGAATTTAGAAGAGAATGTACAAATGAAGAATCAAAAGAGAATGTACAAATGAAGAATATTTCACTTTCTGCTCTTCCACACTTTCATGGTAAGGTGCACGAAGACCCAGATTCATTTCTTTTCGAATTTGATATATTGTGTCGGAGTTATGATTATTCTTCTGATGCCTAGAAATTAAAGTTGTTTCTTGCAACTCTCAAGGATTCAGCCTTGCGTTGGTTCATGGACTATGAGGAAACACTGTAAGTTCTTGGGACCAAATGAAGAGAGTATTTTTGAATAAATATCAGGGTATTGTAAAACTAGAGAAATGCAAGACTAGATCTTCACTATTTTACAAGGTGATGATGAGATTTTGGAGGATTACTTAGAGAGATTTTTGTATATACTCCAACGGTCAAACAAAAATTTGATTTAAGTACTATTTGAACCTTGTTCCTACGATGACTTACTGAGGATTCTAGACATAATCTGAATTTGTTAGGACAAGGAGACATTGCTCATAAGACTTTTGAACAAATTTGTGACTTGTTCAGGAAGTTCTCTAGAAATCAATCTAGATCCACTAGAGGAGGTTGAAGCAAAACTAACAAACTGGGATCTATAGATGCTATGATCATTGGCTTGGAGAATAAAATGGACAACATGAAAATTGAAATAATGAATACTGTTAGCAAACAAATAGACTCTTTGAAATTTCAGCAAAAATTAGAAAAAGATTAAGAGTCATTGTTTATTTTTTGTCTAAAGTGTAGAAAAAAGCATCCTTTAAGAGAATGTCCTGCTCATATGAAAGGTGCTAATAAATGTGTCATCTGTGCAGAGAACCATGCCACCGAGGAGTGTCCCACCATACCGGGATTAAAATCTGTACTTGAAGGAGAGCATTCCGAACTTGAGCCATTACATGCCATGGGAGCACGAAGAAACTGACCATAGGTAAGTGCAGGTATGGCCCCTGAACCACATTTTTATGGCTATAATTCACCTCCATATTCCTATTATAATAATAATAATCACTCTCAACATTGGCAGCATGGGAATCACTTTCATCATGGACAATCCTCTCAACCTTGGCAACAAGGATGGAGAGGGCCATACCATTCATACCATTCCTATTTTGCTCAGATGCCATCATATCCTCCTTCCTATGCACCACACCATATGTCACAACCATCTTTTCCCTCTCCACCTCAGCAAAGTCAATCATTGCCACCATTGCCTTTGCCACCACCATTCAAACCACCTCAACTACTTGCTCAACTAGTACCGAATCCTAATAATAAGGCAGTACAACTGATTCATTCGGTTAGACCGTCCCCTCACCTACCTATCGAACCCTATTGGTTGGGATAAATGAGCTTCAATTGAGATCGGGAAGGGTGGTTAGACCAAAAAATCAAAAACTGTCCATGATGATTATTGAGGAGAAAAATGAAGTGGTAACTCTTGATCATTCGAAAAATAATATCACCCTTCAACCCTTTTCCGTACCTTCAGATTCACCATCTTCTTCAAACCATCCCCCCTATCTAGAGCGGTTGGTCATGGAGAAGAGCGACCCTGATTTCACTTTGACTTCTGAATTAAGGAATCTTTGTATAAAGGTTCTTTGTTATAGCTCTGATACCACTTGTTATAGATCTGATCTGAAAATATATGAAAATAATACCAATATACCCAATAACTACAAATAATCACCAAAAATAATAAGATCTGAATATAGATAGAATGTTTCTCTTTATTAATCAAACCCTTAAGGTAGGGCAACACCATACATTCACTCCTTAAGGAAGCAGAACACTCCACAAGCCATATGCTTGTTCATACAATATTCCTTAACATCCATCAATGTGGAGTCTCTAGCCTCTATATAGGCCTCATACATACAACACCATGGGTCATTACCATGGTTCCCTCAATATCATCTATCTAATACTATGGGCTTATTACATTATTGCTAACTACTTGTGGTCCCTTACATTATACGGGTTAACCACCTTATTTATTACTATGGTCCATTCCATTATTACATTATTCCCTTGGGTACCTCCCTTTGTACTCCATATAATCCCCCTTAGGTATACTACATTCCACGCCCTTTAACATGTTTCGTCCTCGAAACATGGGAATAACACAAATAATAAGATCTACTCAAAAGAGTAGTCCACTGGTACCATGCACGTGCATGTAGCCATCCAAGAGAAAGGTGAACTCTCGATCTAGCTAGTGCCTCGCTCGCTTGAGATGGAAGCTGACCCTGGTGTCTCTTCTGTGTTGATGTGTAGTAGGTGGATCGTCGCTTCTCTCTATCTATCATGTGGAGGTTTTTGTCCTTGTGGCTAATTGGTTGCCATCTTGTTGTTTGTTTTCTTGCGGGGTGATGTGGGTGATGATATGTTGAAGTTTTAAGCCACGATGTCTTTTTCTTTAATTCACCCCTTACTAGAGCCTGACTGTTATCTGGTGCATGTTGTGGTGTCTGCTGTGGTGTCTTATCTTCTAATATTACTTCGACCACTGAGCCCCCATTTGATGTATCAGCACTTGTAACATTTTCTGCGTTAGCCTCTGTTTGTGTTTGATTGTCGATCATCAAAGGCTCATCATTTGATGTGTAAGTTTCATTAGAGCTTTGTGCTACTGCCTCTTTAGTCTTTGTTTGTGGTTTAATGGAAATATCCTGCAATGTAATTTTCTTCTTTTTATAAAAGAGCTTCAGGAATTTCTTCTGCACATTAATATTGATAGTACCCACAGATTCCATTCAAGGATATCCCAAAACAACATCTATGTTATCCATATCTGAAGTATAAAAAGCACCATGCAATACATACTTATCCATATAAAACTTCAAATCCTTATAAACTTGAACATCCTCATCATCAACCTGTGTGTTTTCAATGTGTTTGGCTGGAACTTGCATTTTTTTTGCCAAATTAACATTGATAAAATTATGTTTGCAGCTAGGATTTATAGACACAATCATCTTCTCCTTCTAAATCAATCCATGAACCTGCAATAAGGAGACACCAATAGAAAATAACCCCTTACGTGTCTCATTCTCATTTTTCTAGCACGAGACCATTTGTCTAAAATGACTCTTTCAAATTCTGCATCTGAAAGTTTGGTCAACTGCTTGTTGTCAAGTGAGAACCACCATTTGACAGCCTCATCTTTGAAACCAAGCCACGCAGAAACCTTATAAAGTGTTCCATATGTGAATTTTTGTCATTGTATGAATTCTTCAATAGTAGGGCTATCATCTTTCCCTGTAAAATTAAGAACTGCCATGAAGAGTTTTGAAAAAAATTCACTTACTTGGCGAAAATTTGAAATGGCCATAGTTCCGTCAATATTGTTCAGAATCTCTATTATGACTTATTTTCGAAAAATGAACAACCATTATGCATTTCTCATGTGGTAGAAATCATGATCTAGGCACTAGAATTGCGGCTTCGCATTGCAACTGTCTCGCCGTCACAAAAAATTGCTGAAAAATAACTGATTTTAAATTAGCGATATCTCCCTCATCCGGACTTCGATTCCATTGATTTTTTTTTGAACTTGGGTATTTTTTCACAAACAATCCAGATATGCAATTAGATTCTGCAGATTTTGCACTAGAACATATAGATCTGCGCCGTAAACTCGTTGCCTTGAAAAAATGTCTGCAACCCAATTGATTTTTAAATCAGCAATATCTTCCTCATCCAGACTTCGATTTGGCTGATTTTTTTTTGAAATCGCGTATTTTTTCACAAACAATCTAGATATGCAATTAAATTTTCCAGATTTTGCACCAAAACGTACAGATCTGATCTATAAACTCACCGACCAAAAAAAATTCGTGCAAAAAAAAAAAAAAAATATTTTCTCCACTTTGTCCAAGAAAGAGCTCTGATGCCACTTGTTATAGATTTGATTTAGAAATACATGATAATAAAAATTTACCCAAAAATAATAAGATAGAAATAGATATAAATGTTTTTTTATTGATCAAACCCTTAAGGTAGGGAAACACCATACATTCTCTCCTTAAGGAAGGAGAACACTCCACAAGCCATATCCCTGTTCATACAATATTCCTTGACATCCCTCAATGTGGAGTCTCTAGCTTCTATATAGGCCTCATACATACAATACCATGGGTTATTACCATGGTTCATTCAATACCATTTATCTAATACCATGGGCTTATTACATTATTGCTAACTACTTGTGGTCCTTTACATGATACTGGTTAACCACCTTATTTCTTAATATGGCCCATTTCATTATTACATTATTCTCTTGGGTACCTCCCTTTGTACCCCATATTATCCCCCCTAGGTATACTACAGATCGGGAAGGGTAGTTAGACAAAAAAAACAAAAACTGTCCACGATGATTATTGAGGAGAAAAATGAGGAGGTAACTCCTGATCGTTCGAAAAATAATATCACCCTTCAGCCCTTTGCCGTACCTTCAGGTTCACCATCTTCTTCAAACCATCCCCCCGATCTAGAGCGGTTGGTCATGGAGAAGAGCGACCCCGATTTCACTCTGACTTCTAAATTAAGGAATCTTTGTATAAAGATTCCTTTACTTTAGGTTATCCAAGAAATTCCCATATGTACAAATATCATTAAGAAATTATGTCTAAAAAATTGAGGGAAGAAGAGAGTAGAACCTCGAACCATTCAATTTGTTGGTAAAGGAGTTGAGTTAATGACAGGATGCGTATCGATGGAGAAATATATAGATCTTGGAAAACCAGTGGTTTCTGTTCAGATAGGTTATCCTTGTCTCTAATGTATTAATAGACTTGGGGGTGGCCATCAATGTGATGACTAGGCAAACCATGGAACAACTTGAGTTGGGCCATATTCGTCCTACACCCACCGTGCTTGAACTTGCAGATAGATCTAAAATCAAGCCGGATGGAGTATTGGACGACGTGGTTATCTCTATAGATTCATGGGAATACCCCGTGGATTTCATTGTGCTTCAGCCAAAGAATCCAGTGGGAGGACATCCTTTGATTCTGGGACTACCATGGCTTGCCACGACTGATGCTTATATTGGATGTCGCTCTGGTGATATGTAAATTTCACATGGAGACTCTAAGAAAAATGTCACTTTATACTCACCTGCTAGATCTATGCGGGAACTCAAGGATACCTTATAGTTAGATCATGACAGTAGTGATGAGGAGACCCGACCTATTTCTTCGATTCAACATCATATCCAGTCTCCTCAGGATGGTGAATTACGAGATTTCTTGAACAATCTAGACACTATGGCTAGTTTTGATACACTTCACCATATTTTTAGTCTGGATTTTCAAGAAAACTTTGATTCCCAAACTTCCTTATCCCATACTATGGCATCCTCTTCCTGTACTCTTGAGCTTGAGACCACTCTTGTTGAAATTAGTTCAGGCAAATCCTTACACATTAGTTCAAACCTAGATTCGTCTCAGCAAGAGAAACTTGTTACCTTGTTGCGAGATCATTTGGATGCATTCGCTTGGAGTTATGAAGACATGAAAGGAATTCCTCCCGAGACTTGTACTCATCATATCTATATCCGGGAGGGAGCTCGACCTGTCTGACAACCCCATAGACGAATGAATCCCACACTAAGAGATATTGTTAAGGAAGAATTAAAAAAACTCTCAGATGCTAATTTCATCTACCCCATTTATGACAGCGAGTGGGTCTCTCCATTAGTGATGGTCCCTAAGAAAGATGGGAGATGGCGTATTTGCATTGACTATTGAGAATTAAACAAAGCCACTCTCAAGTATTACTTTCCCTTTCCCTTCATCGATCAGGTGCTAGATACCCTTGCCGGTAAAAAATACTTTTCATTTTTAAATGGCTTCAGTGGGTATAACCAAATCCAGATCACACCCTCAGATCAAGACAAAACCACCTTTACATGCCCTTAGGATACATTTTCCTATCGAGTGCTTCCTTTCGGGTTGTGTAATGCACCTGCTACCTTTCAAAGGGCTGTGCTGGCTATTTTTGCTGATCTTGAATGTGTTGAGATTTATATGGATGATTTTTCTGTGTTTGGTAACTCATTTGATGAAGCTCTTAAAAATTTAGAAAAAGTGCTTTTATGTTGCCAAGAGGCTCATCTTGCTTTGAGTGATAAAAAATGTAGATTAATGTGCAAAGCAGGAGTGGTTCTTGGTCATTTGATCTCTAACAAAGGTATTCAGTTAGACCCTGCTAAAATTGAAGTCATTATTCATCTGCCTGCAACCAAAACTCAAAGGAAAGTGAGAGGTTTTCTGGGACATGTTGGTTATTACTGTCTAGTCAATTTAACGTTTTAAATTGCTCTACGTAAATTATCAATTTGGGTGTCATAAATTGAAGAAGTGTGGTGCACCATATGTGCTTAGTTAACCTTTTTTTACTTCGTTGTTTTATAGTTTATGTTGTTTTTGGGGGTTTTGTTTCTCATGCCTAAAAAAATTAATCTAAGAAAACTAATCTACTGTGAGCTCAAATGCTCCAAGCACCAATTAGAAAATAGGAGGACTACTTTCTTGGAATATTTTGTTAAGCATAAATTACACAGTTAAATATGCTAATTTGAAATGGCAAGCAAATACAAAACATGTAAAGGAAAACTAATCTACTGCGAGCTCAAATGCTCTAAGCACCAATTTGAAAATAGGAGGACTACTTTCTTAGAATATTTTGTTAAGCATAGATTACATAGTTAGGTATGCTAAATTGAAATGGAAAGAAAATACAAAACATGTAAAGGAAAACTAATCTACTGTGAGCTCAAATGTTCCAAGCACCAATTGGAAAATAGGATGACTACTTTCTTGGAATAGTTTGTTGAGCATAGATTACACAGTTAGATAAATCTATAATCAACCGGTTGAACACACTTCCATGAATTAAAATTGCATGAATGGAAAATATAATCTATCAAACTTGAAAGCAATAAAATGACATAATGAAATCGAAGCAAAATTACAAAATAAAATCTACTCTACCTTACATTCTAATATGCTCCATGACATCTACTTTACATCTCCTTCCATGTTGAGAACATCAAAGCTTTATTCAAATTCTTCAAAATTACAAAGTACAACAAAGCTCTCTAAAGCTTCCAAAGCCATCTCACAAGTTAACAAGCTTAAGAACTAACAAGCTAACAAATGAAGGAGAGAGATTTCCTATATATACAAAAAGATGAGAAGCCATCTCATTAATGAGAGTCTATGAATATCTCCCTCTACCTTTAGAGTCCTAATCAAAATAGGAACTGATAAGACACATGTCTTCTTAGAGTTACAATACAATTAAGAGATGTGACACATATCCTCATGATCCCATGATTCTTTCCACTCAAATTCGAATTTGGTCTTAGAGTGCCACATAAGGGTCTCCTAGAAGCTTCCTTTTAACCTACACGTCAACAATATCAACCCACTTGTTAGGTATAAGTATATGCACATTATTTTCTAATTTTTAACCACAAATTCACTTAAAAAGACTAAGAATTAATAAAGTTTGGAAAAACATAAATGTGGCCTAATGATAATAAAATTAGGATGCATAGTAGTGAAATGGAGGTGATATAATGGACATAATAGTGAAAGTGTAATGGAAATGAATGACATTTTCAAGATTCAACATACCCCCCAACTGAAGTTATTGCATGTCCTCATGCAATATATATATTACATTAACTCTTTTGATCCTTGAGCTTTGACTTAACTTTGCATGATATCATTTGATAACTTCATATTTTTGCAAAAGTGTTTTAACTTGAATTGCAACATGTTGGTTCTTGTGTTACAACCAATTTTTTTGTTGTTGCACTTCTATTTTGATCTTTGAACTTTGAATAATGATATTTTGATTATTGTTGCAAAGTATATCTTTATTGGATTGCATGATGGTTGGTTCTTGTGTGACAACCATGATTTTGTTTGTATCCAATTTATCCTTTAAGCACTTTTTGAAAAGCCATTGTATGCTCATAATAACAATGCAATAGTTAATATCTGTTGGAAGTATGTGGGCTCCTGAATATGATATGGACATGGTAAGATATTAATATGAATGTATTCCCCCCCCCCAACTGATGGTATTGGCAATTTTATGAAATGAGGAAGAGAAATGTTTTTCCAACAATTATCATTCTAGTTTTTTATGGAATTCTATGGTCAAAAGTTAGAAAATGATGTACTTTAATTTACCCTTTGGAATGGATGAGTTGTATGTGTGGTGGCTGCAAAATTTTGATCATATTCTTCTTCAAGTGGTTGAACAAGAAGAGTCATGGATAAAGAGTCGAGATGACTTTTCATTGCTTCTACTAAAACTCGCTGAATCTGCTCCAAAATGCTGAAAATAATAGTCTTCATGTCTTCAAAACTCATTGGCACAATTCCTACTATGTGAAAACATGTTCTGATGTCGAACATAGTAGGAAATTGTTGAGTTAGTGGCCATTAATGGATGCCACTAGTCAACACGAGAACTCTCACCATTGATGACAATGAGAGTTAAGATGCCCAAACACATCTTACTAGGTACGAATGATTTTGCCGATGTCGAGACACCTAGAAGATCTGACGAACAAGAAACATTAATGTATTCCCATTGTTTGTCAGCATGAGAACTTGCCATTAAGGCATGAAAGACTCAAGGTGTTTTTACAAAGAACTTAGACTCAAAGGACTATGGACTCAATAATTTGCATTGAAACAGGGCTTATTTGCGAAATGAAAATGACAAGAAATGGAAGATGAAAATGGAAGATGGCAATGGAGAGTAGAAATGGCAATGGGCAATAAGCATGTGAATGAGTCTCTTGCTTTTATTTGTGGGTTATGAATGGACAAAAAGAGATGGAAAGTGTATGTGAATGTAAATGGAAAATATGGAGTGAAATGAGGTGAATGGTTTATTATGAAGTATGGATGTGATGGAGACAATAGTATCTAAAAGTTTTTCAAGTGTTTGGATCTGATTTTGCATCAACATATTTCCTTTTTGTTGCTGATCATCCTCTTATGAAACAAATTGGTCTCTTAGAGAGACACCATTATCTTGTAGTTATTTGTCCTTCCTCCTAGAACCTGCAAAAAAAAAAACTAATACTTCTTCTGCAATGGAATGTAAGATTATCAAAGGAGAAAGGTGATCAATCTCTCTAGTTATGAGATTTACACACAAAACTAAGAATTTGTATTAATGAAAAAAGTTCTCAAAGGAAAAATCAAAAGAATTTTTACTTGTTTTGGAATTGGTGCCCAAGTTGAATGTTGCTTCTTTTAAGCAATTTATTTCATTATTTGCCATTTCAAACTCTAATGATGGATTTCTCATTGTCTAGATCTTGTTGAGATATTTCCAACGATACTTGAATCATCAAAATCTAATTTTGTATGAGAAAGTTAGGCTGATTTGAACAATGAGGTTTTTCAGCTGCGGAATTCGAGAACAGCGACGAAATTTGACTTTAGCTGTGGAATGTCGACGGTTTCTGTAGCTAAAAATCTTGAATAAAAGTTAGCCATTCATCTTTCATCATTAGTCCAAAATTAATCAATACCTTCAGAAAAGTGAGCAAATAAATTATTCATTTCATTGATTCGATTTTTTTTTTTTTTGACATGCGGCGACTTAGTGATAACACACAACTTGAATTCCCTTTGACCGGGGTCTTTTTCATCAACTTGGATCAAATGAATAGGAAACCATCCATGTACTAACATTTTCCCAGCTACCCATGTGGTTTGTTTCGTCTCTTGACACTTATAACCTATAGAAGTAATAAAATGGCTGCGGAATTGCCAGTTAGCTGCGGAATCAGGGTGCATTCCGCAGCTAAAAGAAAGTCAACCCTCAGTTTTCTGATTTAAGTTATTGGAAAAAAGATTTTATGTAGCCAAGTACCAGGGAGAAAGAGCCTAAGATCACAGCTAGTGCACAAGACCAATTATTCATGAGCTTCTCTGCTATTTTTCAAAAAAATTCTTTACTGTTTTGTTTGAAAAATAAAAATTTTATATGAAGCAAAACGGTTTTAATAATGAAAATATTTCAGAGTAATGGAACTGTATAATATTTTCAACAGCTCTAATGACTCCTACAGCGACCGTTTGATGCATATCCCTCACTGCCTATTTGATCTAGCTAAAGAAAGTCCAAGTCTAAGTGTGTTCAACTGATTTAGCTCTGCCAACGAGCCCCATCATTTTTGTTCTCGGCTACTCTTCAGAATTATCTTTACTGTCTGAGAAATGGAGTGATTGCATGGATAGAAATTAGACATTTATGGATATGGAAATGGAATGAAAATGTACATGGAAGCAGATGACTGTGACTAAAGCAATTGTATGTACAGAGTATGTGAAGACAGAGTGAATATATGCGTAGTCTGTGTGAAACAAGGTGATTGAGTATGCAAAGAGGCTGCAAAGATATGAAAAGGAAGAAAAAACAAACTCAGTTTAATGAACAACTAATCAGGGTTTGAGAGTCGTATGCAAATATGTTACGATTCACAAGAATCCAATATTGCAGTTTACAAGAATGTTGCTGCAATTTAAATCTCTACGAATCATGCAAGGCGTGTGACTATGCAAATAATAAAATCCATCCGAGTAAAGCATCGAGCATTTTATGAAAAGAACATAGGGATCACTGTTTAAACAGGTGGAGTACTGAAGTTTGATTGAAATTGACAGATCAGTTTGGAAGAGGCGTATTCAACCGTTTCACGTAATGGAGTTAATCACTAAATAGAGCCGTCTTCAATTGGAATTGCTGTTAACAGGTGTTAATGAGTTATAGACGAGTGGCAATAAAAGGTGGGAGATGTGGTGGAGTGAATGCTAGCACATAATCAAATTATAATTCCCCTTTCTGAATTAAATCACAGTCTGTTCATTAAAATCTGTTTTTCTTCACGCGACAGGCAAAAAGAGGCTTCAGAGAACCGAGAAATTCTCTCAAATCGCCACGAATTTCTAAAAACCGTTTCTGGGTTATCTCACTGACCCTACTGCTGCAAAAACCTATGTTTTATTTTTCTCAAATTCGTCTTCGTTTGGCCAAATCGTGCATTTGAAGTTTGACGTTTTTTTCTGTTCTGCGCTTTTTTTTCTAAATTGCTGTGGTTGAATTTCATTTGCAGGTCTGCTGTTTATGCTTATTGATTCCTAATGGTCGTGGTTTTGAAATTGTTTGTAGTAAATGAAATCTAATTTACAAGCAATGTAGTACTCGTGTGCACGATCAGTTGACAAACCCGACTTCCTTTATCTAATCAAAACTGCTTTCCTACTCAATATCCTTCAGGTTAGTATTGGACTCATGGTCTGTTATAGCCAATTTTGCACCAATTGAATGACATATTTACTTAGACTTTACACTTCATTTCCAAATTAAAACGCCAGCAAGTGCAACATCGATATTTATTATTTTTCTTGCAGTTGCTGAAGCACCAAATGTAGCTACAACTGCCATACTAGGAGGAGTAACCTCACGATAGCCAGGACGACCTCCATACTTCCCATTTAAGCCACCAACTGGGAACCTACTGCGAAAAAGTCTTGTTGCCAGATCATCTTTAAGATTGTGTTATTGCATTTTACCTTCCCAAGTTCCTTTTCACCATGGCAAAATGGCACTTGTACTCAAATCAACATCAAATATCAGTAGCCAAATTACCACAAAGAATGCATGTATGTTTTAAGGTCAAAGCTTCAAACAGGAATGCAGATTTCTATTGAGGCCACAGTGAAAATTAGGATTGAACATAGCCATAGATTGGTTTTCTTTTTTAATCTGAAATTGTGAAATTTTATAAGAAGGATTAATGATTTTCAATTTCAGACAGCAAAGACTTCAAGTAAAACATGCTAAAAACAAGACTTTGATTGAGGTCTTAAGCTGATTTTTTTTTATTAACCTGGGCTGGGTGACTAGGATAGGATCCATGTCGGGACAATTCTGGAGATGCCCATGTGGTTGGTTTCTTCATTGGATGCCTGTAACTTGTTAAACCTTGAAATTAGCTGTGGAATTCACAATTAGCTGCGAAATTAGGCCACATTCTGCAGCTAAGTTGAAAAATATTGTTAAAACAGGATACAGTGTTTTGAGGACCACTACAAACCATAACCAGTCAATCTTGGATAGTTTGAACCTATCAAAGCAGTTGGGTTTCATTTTTTTTTTTATTGAATCAATTGAAATGATGAAGTTTATTTTGCCTCTTTTTTTTTTTTAACATAACGATTTTTTTATTATTTATTTTTAATTTTATTTATTTATTATTTATTATTTATTTATTTATTTTTTTTCTGATCCTCTAGATCACACAAAGTGCAGGAGGAAAGAATGCTCAAGAATTATTATTATTATTATTTATTTATTTTTAACAATTCTTTTTCTGATCCTCCAGATCACACAAAGTGCAAGAGGAGAGCATACTAAAGAATTATTAATTTTTTTTTAGATGTAAGAAATAAGGTTTCTTAATTACACTTCCCCGGCAACAGTGCCACAAAATGTCTAGTCAATTTAACGTCTTAAATTGCTTTACATAAATTATCAATTCGGGTGCCGTAAACTGATGAAGTGTGATGCACCATATGTGCTTAGTTAACCTTTTTCTTACTTCGTTGTTTTATAGTTTATGTTGTTTTTGGGAGTTTTGTTTCTCATGCTTAAGGAAATTAATCTAAGAAAATTAATCTACTGTGAGCTCAAATGCTCCAAGCACTAATTGGAAAATAGGACTACTTTCTTGGAATATTTTGTTAAGCATAGATTACACAGTTAGATATGCTAAATTGAAATAGAAAGCAAATACAAAACATGTAAAGGAAAACTAATCTACTGTGAGTTCAAATGCTGCAAGCACCAATTGGAAAATAGGAGGACTACTTTCTTGGAATATTTTGTTGAGCATAGATTACACAGTTAGTTAAATCTATAATCAACCGGTTGAACACACTTGCATGAATGAAAAATCTAATCCATCAAACTTGAAAGTAATAAAATGACATAATGAAATCGAAACAAAATTAAAAAATAAAATCTACTCTACCTTACATTCTAATGTGATCCATGACATCTACTTCACATCTCCTTCCATGTTGAGAACATCAAAGTTTTATTTAAATTCTTCAAAATTACAAAGTACAACAAAGTTCTCTAAAGCTTCCAAAGCCATCTCACAAGCTAACAAGCTTAAGAACTAACAAGCTAACAAATGAAGGAGAGAGATCTCCTATTTATACAAAAAGATGAGAAGCCATCTCATTAATGAGAGTCCATGAATCTCTCCCTCTACCTCTAGAGTCATAATCAAAATAGGAACTGATAAGACACATGTCTTCTTAGAGTTACAATACAATTAAGAGATGTGATACATATCCTCATGATCCCATGATTCTTTCCACTCAAATTCGAATTTGGCCTTAGAGTGCCACATAAGGGTCTTCTAGAAGCCTCCTTTTAACCTACATATGTCAACAATATCAACCCACTTGTTAGGTATAAGCATATGCACATTAATTTCTAATTTCTAAACACAAATTCACTTAAAAAGACTAAGAATTAATAAAGTTTGGAAAAACATAAATGTGGCCTAATGATAATGAAAGTGGGATGAATGTGGTGACATAGTAGTGAAATGGAGGTGATATAATGGACATAATAGTGAAAGTGTAATGGAAATGAATGACATTTTCAAGACTCAACAATTACCGCAGATTCATTGAAATTTTTTCAAAGATTGCTACCCTTCTTTTTTGATTACTAGCTAAGGATAGTGAATTCATCTAGTCCACAACTTGCCAACAGTCGTTTGAAACATTGAAGGAAAAATTAGTACAGTTACCAGTTTTGAGAGGACCAAACTGGTCCTTGCCAAATCATATTTCCTCTGATGCTTCAGATACTTCCATTGGCACAACCTTAGGACAAGAGGAGAATAAATAGTCCTATGCTATTTACTACATTAGTAAAAATTTGTCATCTGCCAACTTTAACTATACAGTGACTGAGAAAGAATTTTTATTCGTTATTTTTTCTATTAATAAATTTAGACATTACATTATAGGATATGAAGTTTATGTGCATACTGATCATTTTTCTATAAGATATTTAATGAATAAACCTTTAACTGGCGGTAGAGTGACTAGGTGGTTACTTCTATTACAGGAATTCAATGTTACAATTATTGATAGACCAAGAAAGTCTAATGTTGTCGCTGATTATATTTCTAGATTAAACAATCCTGGCGAAGCAATTCCCATTGATGATAATTTCCCTGAAGAGCATCTTTTTGCTATGTCAGCAAAATCTCCATGGTTTGTTGACATAGCCAACTATTTACTCGCTAGAAGACACCACCTCACTTATCCACTTGTGAAAAGTGAAATATTATTTAGAAAAGTGCTTCATATTCTTGGATATAGGGAGACCTCTTTTACACTGGACCAGATTGTGTTATTCATAGATGTGGAAGGGAGGAATAAATATTTGATATTTTAAAATCTGCCCATGATGAACCTTGCCGTGGCCACTTTGCTGACAAACAAACTGTATATAAGATTTTACGCACTGACCATTTTTGGCCTTCTTTGTTTAATTATGCCAAACAATACGTTAGGCATTGTGATAGTTGTCAACAAATGGGTTAGCCTATCCAAGCCAATGAAATGCCTCTATGTTCTCAAGCCATGATTGAGCCCTTTGAAAAATGGCCTATTGGTTTTGTAGGACCCATAAATCCCACATATTTAAATAAAAAGCATATCTTGGTTTGTATTGATTTTTTTACTAAATGGGTAGAGGCCAACGTTGTTTCTTTTGCCACTGAAAAAGTTGTTGTTGATTTTTTGTTTAATGAATTTTTTACTAGATTTAGTGTTCATAGGGAAATTATTTCTGACAATGGACCGCAGTTTGTTTCTAACTTGGTACAGGAAGTCATGAACCAATATAAGATTCGGCACAAGAAATATACACCATACCACCCGCAAGAAAATGGCCAGGTGGTATCCACAAATAAGGTGATCGAATCCATCCTCACAGAAACAGTAAACATGCATAGGAAAGATTGTGTTAGTCAGTTTCCTGAAGCCTTATGGGCTTATCGAACCACTTAGAGGAAAAACACGAGGCATACACCATATGAGATAGTGTACGAAAAACAAGTCCTTTTTTCGATTGAATTCCAGATAAAGACTTTCAAGGCTGCAGTTTAGTTGGGTCTAGATTCCTCGGGAGCACAATGATGTCTATTACTGCTAAATGAGTTGGATGAATTTCGAAGGGATGTTGTTCAACAGAATATTCTGGTGCAGCAACAACACAAGAAGTGGCATGACAAGTTTATCAGGAAGAAATAATTCCAACCAGCTGATTGGGTACTTCTCTATGACTCTAGATTTAAATATTTTAAAAGGAAGTTCCATACTCGTTGGATGGGACCATATGAGGTGATTCAAGTCTTTGACAATGGGGATGTAGAAGTCAAAACCATTGATGGGCAAGATTCAATTTTCCTTGTGAATGGGCATAGGCTTAAAGTATGTTTTCAGCCCATCACAAAGGAAGACTTCATGCAACAAGTGCAACAACCATCTGAACTTCAGTTAGTAGGTGGCTATGCCAGCATATTGTAATATGATTTTTTCTCTCTTGAAATGAAATTCAAGAAAAATCCAAAAAAATATATATAAATAATTAAAAAAAAAAGAAAAAAATTTAAAAAAGAAAAAGATTTGTTTTTTTGTTTTTCCGTGATTGTGAAAATCAGTTCTACTGACATGATTACAGAAGGATCAACCTAAAAACCAACTTGCTAGTAGGAAGATCAGTTCTAATAAAATGGGAATGTTGCTTGACCTTTAGATGTGTTAACTATCACCAAGAAGAATCAGGTTCAGGTACAACAACCAAGCCCTTATCCAACTTTGGGATAACTGGCACGTAAATTCTTATTGAGGCAACATTCAATTCTCGCTACATTTATTTTATGGATCAACACTATGCAGACAGATATCAGGTGAAATTGTGCCTTTCCTCTATTCCCATTTTCAAAAAAATTCCCCTTATTTTCTTCCTTTTATCCCAAATCGTTTACCATCCCTTTCTTCAAAGAAGCTTCCCTATCCAATTTTGTATTCCCTCTTTTCCCTTGAAAATTTTTCCCCAAAATCCCTTTTTCAATTTATCCCTCTTGGTGGTTTCGCTCTTGAATTCCCTATCGTAATTTCCTTCCCATTCTAAAAATTTACTCATTTCCAACTTCCTTTTTTTTCCCTCATGGATTGATTGCAGGATTTGATGTGAACTCACAAATCAGATCAAAAGGCATCTGTTAACACCAAAGAATGGCGAATAAAATCTCCTTTGTATATTCAACAAATCTTTTAATCCAGTCTATGAATTGTATTCTATCAACATTTTCTTTTACTTCCTATTACGCTACACATATACCTGGTGCAAGAATGCGTGTTCAAGTGCAAGCAGATTCAGTGCAGGCATAGGTAGTGCAAGCATGTCTAAGTGCAAGCATGCTCGATGTATGGGGTTGGTGAAAACAAATTCAGTACATGAATCCTCACTGCTAAGCGCAACCAATTCAAAAAAACACATGTTCCGATGCAGGAACATCTGGTGCAAAAATGCGTGTCGAAGCTTATCCTTTGTTTCATGAACCTTTGTACAGGGATAATAACTATACCACCTGCAAATCATGACATTCAGTTTATATTATGATTAACGATTTGTTTAATCATTTACTAAATTAGGAAGAAATCGTTTAAGTACAAGAATATTTTAGGTTATGAAATCTTATCTTTTCAATGAGTACTAAGTACACCCCATGTGAAATCATGGAATAAATGTGGAGTGGTACAATTCTCCCGAAATTCAATACTTACCTTGAAAAACTCATCACCTGATGATAATGGCCTCACCCCATATCCGACCTTGCATGATCGTTATGTGAAATTATTGTCTAAACCGCCGCCTCTCCCAATCATCATAGCCTGCCTGTACTTGCACCAATTCACTTTCACATTTGTGCAAATTTAATAATGAAGCACAATCTTTTAGGAAATGGTTGATATAACGACGGATGTGTAGCTCGATCACCATTTGAGTTCTTTTGCTGTAATATCTTTTTAGAACTTGAGACAGAGAGTAGGTGAATTCTAACAAACATGGTGCTTGTAAGGATTGAGCCATGGTCCATACAAGAGATGGAACAAACAACTAAGTACAGGAATAGTCTTGCAATGTTGCAGGAATCTGGGTTCCTCCCATTCCTGTAGAATCTCAATGGGTTTGACTAAGCTATGGCAATAGAATTTGCGTGGACCTTCGATGGGAGCCAAGCCAAGGTTGGTTCATTAGAATTTGCAGTAACATAAGAATCCATATCTTAGGCTACAGGGTTGCCAGCAGTTGGGGAGAAATGGTTCTAGAAGGAGAAGTTAGAAAAGAAACAATGGAGCTGATTCGTGGTCAACCTGAAGCAGAAGGTGGACTGGAAGAATGGCTTCCAGTGGAACACTATCATCAGGAAGTGGAAGGATCTCCTGTATGTGTTGCAGAAGTTCCTTACTTGCGAGGGACGCTACTCACTAACTTTACTCTACCACATACGCCTACTCTTGCACTTTGAGTCCGATAAGCTCATCAATTTCCTGTATTATTCGCTCGGAAGTTTAGAAAATATGGCGAAAGGGGTTCAGAAGGGAAAATCCAGTCAGGCCACATACAAATTATATCACCATGGCCTGATCACAATCTTAGTTAAAAAAGAACTAGAAGCTAAAAATGTGACTTGGGAGGAACTTTGGAAGGAGTTCCAGGGGTAGAGCGTAGAGAAGTCGACTCAAAAGAAGAGTACAGAAAGGCCGGCTCAAAAGAAGAGAGCAGAAAAGCTAAAGTCAACTCAGAAGAGGAGTGCAGGCAAGAATGAGAAATAAAAAATGATGACCCCACATCCTATCGAGACTAGGAGGTCAGCTAGGTGAAGAACTGCCTCCTCAAGGGCGGGTCACGTTCAGTCGACCTCTCCAATATTGTTGGATGACTCACCACCTGCTTCGCCAGGTAGAGATAATCTTTTGGTTCTTGTTGAGGTAGGAAGATGACATACCCTTATCGGTCCCCTTTGGAAGAATAAAGAAAAGAAAAGTGATGTTGAGTACAAGTATGGACCCGACAAAGGGTCAGATGGATGACAGGGCACAAGGCACTGAAACCCTCAATAATTTTGAAGAGCACAGTACTGAAACCCTTGGTGCAATGAACGAGTAGGGTGCTGAAACACTCAATAATTTTGAAGAGCAGGGTACTGAAACCCTGGGTGAGATGACCGAGCAAGGTGCTGAAAACCTCAATTATTTTGAAGAGCAGGGTGCTGAAACCCCTGATGAGATAGATGAGTAGGGTATTGAAGCCCTTAATAACTTTGAGGAGCAGGGTATTGAAACCCCTGGTAAATTGAATGGACAGGTTACTGAAACCCCTGGTAAATTGAATGGACAGGTTACTGAAACCCTTGATAAAGTAGAAATGTAGGGCACTAAGACCCTTAGTAACATTGAGATTCTGGGTATTGAAAACCTTGATGATATTACAATGCAGGAACTGAAAGGTGGCTAGGGTAATTTTGACCTTGATGATGATGGCACATGTCTGGAATCGACTGTCGAAAAGTCTGCGCTCGAGGAATTGAGAGTGGAGAACTCCACCCTCTATCTAAACAGTCAGATAGAAGAACTCAAGCAACATGTTTATGGGTTGGAGTTGTTTAACCAAGCCAAGAAAGAGTAGAGTACAGTGCAGAAATGAGAAAACACAGAGTTGGCAGGGGAGGTGAAGGAACAGAAAAGACAAGTCAAGATATGGAAACATCGGGATTCGAAGTGTTATGAATGTCTTAAAAAGGTGACCAAGAAAATTGAAAAGGTTCGAAGCAGGAAGGCAAAGATAATGAAAGCATGGATCAGTGTACGAGTTAAGAATTAAAGAGAGGCCCTTTTGTTTTGGTTTTTTTGCAGCAGGTAAAGGTTGTGTGAGGACCCACGACAACTTAAGGAGGGGAGGATGTTGGTAGGCTAAATTGCTTCATTTTTAAACTATTTTTCCCTTCAAAACCATAACCTTAGACCTATGTTTTAACTTTGCAAAGCTCCCTATTCCTACACTAGTCCAAGGATTGTGTCTTTTCTGCACTAGCTTTATGTTTCATGTTTGAGGTTTACGAATGTGCTTAATTAATCATTTTCATAGATTTTATACCTTTAAATCTTTGCAACTAATAATTCTTTTCCTAGAAGTATTTGATAAACAATGAATTGATCATCTCGTTAGCATGGTCAATTGCAGGTAGGATTCCTGCACCATTGATAGATCTTCAACTGCGGTGACAACTCACCACTCCATGTAGACACCGTGTTCTAGAACGATCAACTCAAGTTGGGCTCAGAGTGGAGAGGAAAATCCGGGATATGGTGGAGATTGGGTCGCCCGCTGAATACCTAGAATAGCATTTTGTTATAGCCAAAAGGCTTATTACAAAGTGTTATTGTTATTTCGTTACAGCTGAAAGGCTCAGATTGGAACACTTGATGTAATTTGGTTACGACCGCAGGCCTGAATGAATGTATAAAGTATAGGACTCAGGTAGAAAATGGTAGTGAGCGATAGCTATAGCAAGGATATTATGACTCTGTTCTTTTGTAATTTTGCTGGTATCACCCTTGTTCTGGGCTGGATTCGAACTCATGATGTATATTTGCTGATCATTAATAGAAAGGAACTGTGTCATGATTTCTCAATCTTGCATTGTAATTCTGTGTTGATGTGTTGATTAAAGATCTGAATCTTTACATTTCCTAAACAGGGAAACGAGCTGGTTGGCTAGGGCCCAACCAACCCAGCTCGTTCCCCCTCATGTTCTTCTTTCTCGATTAAGGTGTGTTAATTTATTTTAATGCAAAGTGTGAAGTAAATAGATCTTTATTTTATTCTTCTGCAAAGTTTAAATCTGATTTCATTATAGTGTGATGGATCCGTGGTGTGCATGCTCGATTGAAGTTTAATCTTGTGATTCCCTTCTTTGATGTTTAATATCATTTTCTGCCTGGATCATGTAAGCACACATTCCTGTACTAATGCATTTACAGTCTTGCAGATTGATTCCTCTAGTTCATTACAGTAATACTATTTTATTCTTATATGTATTTGATGAGTCATAATGCGATTCTAAAGAGCGTGATTTTCATTTCGAAGTGTTCTTGATATTTTGAATTAAACATACTTATGATAATAAAAAACCGAATGCTAATGTGACATACTGATCTGTGCCTGCACTTCATGCTATTTAGGAAAGATTAGAGTTATGCGTAATTATTCTTAAAGGGAAAATACTGAGTTAAGATGGTTATGAATGCAGATCAGTTCATGTGGATAACTATTACAGGATTGAAGCTTGCTGTCACAACTAAATGATCTCTTAGATTACATGCAAAAGTTCCTTAATTAAAGAAGAGTGCGCTTTGACCTTGGGAATTAATTCTTGTTCTAGATATTGAGATTGATTGAAGCATCTTTTTGTTTGAGGAATTTATTTTGAAGTTCTGTTCACCTTTGCAAGTTATTTTTCCTAGTTAACACATTCTTTATTTTCTCGAAAGAAGGATTGGAAAACTTGGTGTAGGAACCTATGTCCCAGTACAAGAATCAATCTCCTAATACAGTAATAGAGTGCTCTAGCCTTGAGGCTTAGAGCTCCTGCATGAAGACATAAATCTTCAGTATAGGTGTAAAATACACTTCCAACACCTAAGCTTTATTCTGGTACTAATGCAAGCACATTGGAAAAGTACAGGAATAATAACTTAGTGTAGGGAGAAAAATCTATAAGGAGTCATATATCTTCAAGGTTCCAATTATTAACCTGGCACACAACTATACTGAAGATAAACATAGATTTAAATTTTCATTAATCAAATATTGTTTGCAAGAGGTTTGAGAACTATTTTATTTATTTTCCTGCAAATGTACTTTTTTCATATTCTAGCACTAGAATATCTTTGGTGTAAATTGTGGGTGATATTTTCTTTTTGTTTCTGAAAAATTACAATTAAGGAAGTAGGAATAGAGTTTGGAAAATTTCATATCATTTCTGACATTTTCCGTGCTTCGTCTATAAGTTTACGAAACCCCCGGGTTGAGAATTAAGTGTTGAAGGAGTCTACATGACCGCAATTTCTGCACCCAACAACGCTTTTTGCTTATATACCCATGCTGATCCCTAAAAGACAAGTTTCCTCAAAGAGGAAAAAAGTCTTCGCGATCTAGAGGCTTCCAGAACGACGAGTTGGAGGTTGTTTGGTGTGGATGTGGTCGAATTCTCCCAATATTTCCCTTTGATCTTATCCCTATGAGCTACCTCCTTGAGATGAGGGCCTTCTCCTATATTTGGAAAGATCTTAACTACCTTTCCTTGCCTATATATGCATCTTCTCCCATTCCCAAATGGTTTGTCTTTGATTATTTTCACCCTTATGCTAAGATAGTGTTTACATGCTACTCATTTGGTTTGGTGAAGGAGTGCTTGGAGAGATTAAGCTTGGACTTGGACATTCACTCAAGGAGAGCCTACTAACATCAAGGCTTGGTTGTATTTTTTCTCCTTTATTTCATTAATATATACAACTACTGGTTCACTTTCCATAAATGTTTGTGTTAATGCATCGTTTATCTTAATGCTCCTTGATCTACTAAGTGGATTACTTTCGATTATGCTTGTTGTACTTGCATGCTTTGTTGTGTCTTTGATCTCTTGTGTAGGTATCCATATGCTGTTAGGTCCCTATAATACTAATGATGCCCCCATTAATATTGTAGTTGTATCCCTTATTAATATTGTTGTGCCCCTATTGTTCCCATATTGTTATTATCGTGCCCCATAGAATCCCTCTATTGTTATTTTTGTGCCTTTATATTATTATTGTTAGGTCGGCTTGGTTAGATTGTGACTCCTTAGACTCCTATATATCATAAAGAGGTTTTTTCATCCGAATCATTCAAGAATTGTTCAATTATGTAATGTAAAAGAGGTTTCCCCCTCAAAGAGGCTGAATTCTAAGGCGTTGATCTATATTTTATATCTTTTTGTGAGCTGGTTTCATAACATTTGGTATCAGAGCTTTGGATTCTAGTGTTTCGCTGCTCCAAATAGGTCATCATGTTATTTTCGCTATAAACCTTTTTCTACGACATTTCAGAAGCGAACAAAAAAACACATTTGAGGCAAAATTACGTTGAACCTCGGCTCTGAATTTCAGAGTTTTTTGCGCTATATTTGTGGAGATATGATCTGAGGAAGTTGGTCTTTTTGTAGACTCTTGAATTACATTCCAAACAGGTGACCTTGGGAACATCGTCATAACCTTTGTTTTGAGCATCAGATTGAAATTTCGTAAGAAGTTACAGAAGCAGGACAGACTGTAGTTTCCTGTGTATATTTTTTAGACCTGAAGGTTAAAATAGTGACATGTGGCACCTCATACAAGTTTGCTATTTTGAAAAGGTATATAATCAGGTCATCTTAGGAGATTGTGCATAACTCTTTCTTGGAGAATCTAAATTCGATTAGACTGGTGGCATTGGAAAGAGGACATAGAGGGCTACTGCAGGTCACAATTTCAGAACTGAAAGATCCGAAATTACAGAGATACATCATATTCAATATCGAGTGCCTACAAAGTGAAAAAAAGGTGTGTATTTTTTTTAATATTTTCATAAGCTTGGTTTGAAAAATTAGTTTGAAGGAATTCAAAGGGAATAGTGAAGAATTATTATCGATAATTGATGCCCCAAAGAAAGAAAATGAAAACACCTAGTAAAAAACCTAAAAGCTCTAGGATGACTCATGAAGAAGAGGAAGAAATACTACATGATATATCAAAATTACAAGACCAAGTGCAACAAATGTCACTCTCACAAAAGCTAACAGAAGCTAAGATAAATGGCATGGAATCTAAGATAAAGGG
>APFE030737385.1:218258-281478 GCA_000404065.3 Pinus taeda
GACATTCCGAAAATAGCATTTAGAACTCATGAGGGTCATTATGAATTTTTGGTCATGCCTTTTGGCCTTAACAATGCACCTTCAACATTTCAAAGTTTGATGAATTCAATTTTCAAACCATTCCTTAGAAAATTTGTGTTAGTATTTTTTGATGATATACTAATCTACAGCAAGTCTTGGAAGGATCATGTTGAACATGCTGACAGGGTGCTACAACTATTGGAGGAGAAACAATTATATGAAAAAAGATCCAAATGCTTCTTTGGAGTCCAAGAGGTGGAATATCTGGGTCATATAGTATCTCATGAAGGAGTTAAGGTAGACCCTAGCAAAATTAAAGCCATTAAGGAATGGAAAATACCCACATCCATAAAGCATATGCAAATATTTCTCGGGTTGACAGGGTATTATCGCAAGTTTGTTAAGAATTATGGGAGAATAGCAGCACCTCTAACAACATTATTGAAGAAAGATGCATTTTCATGGACTCCGGAAGCAACAAAGGCCTTTGAACATCTTAAAGAGGCAATGTGCCAAGCACCGGTCTTAGCTACACCAGAATTCACAAAAAAATTATTGTAGAATGTGATGCTTCAGGAAATGGAATTGGTGTTGTTCTAATGCAAGATGAAAGACCCATTGCTTTCGAAAGTCGTCCAATCAAGGGAAAGTTTTTACACAAAGCTATTTATGAGAAGGAAATGTTGGCAATACTCCATGCACTTAAGAAATGGCGACCCTACCTAATGGGAAGACACTTCAAGGTAAAAACGGATCATGATAGCCTTATACTTTTTAAAACAAAGATTATCCTCTGAAGAACAACAAAATTGGGTCACAAAGATGTTGGGTTATGACTTTGAAATCATCTACAAAAAAGGGAAGCAAAATATTGTGGCAGGTGCACTCTCAAGAAAGGATTAGGATGTGGAAGCATTGTTGTGCGCCATTTCTATTGTCCAACCAGATTGGATAAGCGAAGCAAGGGGGAATGGAAGAATGACAAAGAAGTGTGGGCACTTATTCGAAAGTTACAACAACATTCCAGTACATATGATACATTTAGTTGGAAAAATGATTCGTTATGGTACAAAGATCGCTTATACCTCTATAAGAATTCCCAACTCAAAAAAAAAGATTCTTCTGGAATTGCACGCTTCTCCCTTAGGAGGGCACTCAGGATTTTTGAAAACTTACCATAGGGTTAAGAAGGAATTTTTTTGGGATGGCCTTAAATCATATATTCAAAAGTTTGTGGCGGAATGTTTGGTTTGCCAAAAAAATAAATCTGAAACAATTAAGACACCAGGTCTATTACAACCTTTATCCATTCCAAGCCAACGTTGGGAGGAGGTTTCAATGGATTTTATCACAGGTTTGCCCAAGTCTGAGGGAAAGAGTGTCATCATGGTGGAAATTGATAGACTTACCAAGTATGCACACTTTTGTGCATTATCACATCCATTTAAAGCCAGTACAGTTTCTATTGCATTTATGGAATTTAAAAGCTACATGGAAACCCAAAGATTATTGTAAGTGACAGAGATCCCATTTTTACTAGAAATTTTTGGAAAAATTATTTTCTTGTCTTGGTACTCAATTAGCTCATAGCTCATCTTATCATCCTCAATTTGATGGGCAAACTGAGATAGGAAACAAATGTTTGGAAGGATATCTTCGTTGCTTTGTATCTGATAAACAAACACAATGGGTCAAATGGTTGCCTCTGGCTGAATGGTGGTATAACACTTCCTTCCATATTGCAACAATAATGACCCCATTTATGGAACTTTATGGATATCAGCCACCATCCATCACACCATATTTAAGAGAAAATTCTAAGGTTCAAGCAGCGGAACATCACATTGAGCATTGACAACAAGTTCTCCAACTCTTAAAGGATAACCTTGTGTTGGCACATAAGAGAATGAAACAACAAGCATATCAACATCGTAGTGAAAGAAGTTTTGATGTAGGTGACTGGGTATTCCTATGGCTACAACCATATAAACAAATGTCCCTCAAGCAAGTTAAGAAGGATAATAAATTATCACCAAAGTATTATGGTCCGTACAAGGTGTTGGAAAAGATTGGTACTATGGCATACGAATTGGAGCTTCCTGCAGCTTCTCAAGTGCACCCAGTTTTCCAATTTTCCATGTTTCATGTTTAAAGAAGGTTATAGGCGACAAGCTCCCAGTTCAAACAATATTGCCAAAACTTGACGAGGAAGGAAAAATTATATTGGAATCGGAAGCAGTCATAGAAACAAGAACTCGACAACTAAGAAATCGATCCATTTCGGAGTATCTCATCAAGTGGAATATCATATCCATTGAAGATTCCACATGGGAGGATGAGAGTTTTATACAGAAGCATCCAGAACTACTCAAGTGTTGAGGAAAACAATTTTTTGAAGGAGAGGGGAACGTTAGGTCCCTATAATACTAATGATTCCCCCATTACTATTGTAGTTGTATCCCTTATTAATATTGTTGTGCCCCTATTGTTCCCATATTGTTATTACTGTGCCCCATAGAATCCCTCTATTGTTATTTTTGTGCCTTTATATTTAATTGTTAGGGCGGCTTGGTTATATTGTGACTCCTTAGACTTCTATATATAGAAAGGATGTTTTTTCATTTGAATCATCTAAGAATTGTTCATTTATGTAATGTAAAGGAGGTTGCCCCCATGAAGAGGCTGAATTCTAAGGCATTGATCTATATTTTCTATCTTTTTGTGAGCTGGTTTCATAACATACACCGTGAGCAGTAAATCCAAGCTTGAGGTGCAAGCGATTCGAGATCTTCAACAAAAGAGTCCGTTATAGCATTAGAATGAGGTAGATCATTTTCCTCTTCTCTCATTTTGATTGTAATTTAGGAAAGTGTCTTGTAGATTGTCACATAGGTTACTAGTCGCACTCTTTGGGCTAGAGGGATTGTCTATGTCCGTAGAGAGGATTTGCGTAGACAACAAAATGATGACTCCACTAGGGAAGCTATAACCTTTCCATCCATTTCTTCAATCTGATTCTTTGATTAGTTTGACCAACCATCCAGTTCTCAGTTAGATTGACTTAGTATAGGTCAAATGTGGCAAGGAATAATTATTTATATAACGATTTAATAATTATTCATAGAGAAATTAAATAAATAATGATTTATCTATTTATTCTCATGGGTTTTTTGATTTAAATCCGAAAATAATTTAATAAAACTGGTTTACTAAATTATTTCCACAGTGAGAGTGATTTTAGTATGGTAAAATTAATCCTACATGGTGTATTTTGATCCACCTAGTTAGAAATGGCTAGGTGATCATTTTTTGGTGATAATAGATTGCCCCACAACATATGAGTGTTAGGATAAAATCATATGACCAAATTACGTCCTAGGTTAAACTTCCATGAGACACCAAAGGGGAGTCAAAGAAAGAGAGAAATAACTTAAGCAATACAAGGATGGAAAAATAATGGAGGGGGAGATACCTACTAAACTAATAGAAGTATCCTTTAATGTGGGAGTACATGATCTCAAATGAGGTGGGTGAGGCATACCCATACCTGCCAAGATAACTGCGTACAAATAATAATGATGAGCCCAACAATGTGGGACTAAGCTACCAAGTACATGATATATGATACACTGGCATCAATGAACTAGAAAATAATACAATGGATCCCATATATATAATGCGCTTGGAAAAACATAGGCCAGGACTAAATACAATAACATCTGAATACATGAGACATAATGCCCCTAAAGATAACATGGTGAAGGGGGATCACAACCAAAGAAGCCCTGCTAAACAAGAAAGGGATTTGAAGATATGAATGGATCATCTGAAGGAGACATGCGTGTTATGGGCGTTGCAAGCGGCGAAAACCCAACCCATCACATCTGCGGAACTACATTTGAGGCTGGATCAACATCTATGGTCATCTAGGCACGTGGGGGGCTACTTGAAGGGCCATGCCTTCATGAGGTTTGAAACATCTCACACACACCTGGGAACCATTGGGACAATCGTCTGGATCACCAAACTGTTAAGTGTATGAATCACAATTGTGCGATAAGAAGCTGGAGACGAGCATGTGAGAAAAAAATAAGTCAAAGGGCAATGATGATTCCCTTTGCTTGATCTAAGGCACTGAACAAAATGGATGTTGGAACCAAGGTACACTACCCTCTAGACCACTCTTCTGGAATAAATGTGCGAAGATCGACATAATAATGAGCATGAAACAAGAAAAACAGATAGTCACACCAAAGAACACCAGATATAAGGTGGAAACCCAATGTGGGTGAAAACCACCTGCTGCAATATGTCTCTATCTCCTTTCATTTAGAAACTTCTTTTACAATGATTTTGTACTGGTGCAGTCCTTTACCAGTATGCAGGCTACAACCTGCAGAGAGCTACAACTCTCTCTGATTTTCAGTCTCTCCTGAAAGGGAGCTACAACCCCCTTAGCTCTTTTACTTCTTTAAGGACCACGTTTCATTAATTTTCAAACTAGATCCATGGACATCAAATAGTCATCAAGTACATGCAAATCACCCAATCTCCTTATACAATCGATCAATGAATCACCCAACACTTCAGAATGTTGTAAAAAGAAAAGTAATACCAGAAATCTAAACCTAGAATTCTGCTACAATAGATAAAAGATAGTCAACAAAAGTTTCAAGATAAGTCCGCAACTTCACCAAGAGGGGCCTGCGAATATCCGTAGCTCTTATGAGTCTAAACTGCGCAGATCCGCACTGGTGGTTCTTCTGCTCAGCGTACTTCTTCTCAGGTCCGCACCTTCACTGTCTGATAGACAACGTACCTCCGCATTGTGCCTTTTCTCGCACTGCGTACCTCACGCTTCTCCTTTTGCAGCGCTGCGTGCGGCCCATACTGCGCTTTCTCCTATGCTGCGTACCTTGCACTGAGCCTTTTTCTGCACTGCGTACCCCTGCACTGTGCCTTCTTCTGAGGTGCGTACCCCCGCACTCACGCTGTGGATCGCATGCGAACTTCTAATTAGGGCCAAATTAACAGTCCTCCAATGTGACACAATCAGTTAGATCCACAGATCTATTCATGCACCCGAGAGATCACGACTTATCAATAGATTCGCCTTAAGGTTTCTCCTTAATTTAGATCTAGCTCTTTAAAAACCAATCACCCAAAAATTCAGATCTTAAGATATTCAAATTTCACAAGTGTTTGGACAAGAGATCTCCTTTCCTTTTTATAGGCAAGCCTTGCACAATACCACGGTCCAAAACCATAATAACATAATACCATGAACCCAATACCTTGGATCAATATTTTTAGATGCAATACCACAGACCAAAACCATAAGATTAAAAACTGTCGGACTAATATCATGAACCATTCATGAAGATTCCCATGTGCACGCGCTTTTATGCATTGGAGAGAGTGAAACTGGGGTCCGCACCTTCTGAATAGAGAACCTGTGAGCATGTCCCCACTCCTTGGTCGGTGTACCTGCGGGTCCGCAACTTCTTCTAGGATTACCTGCGGGTATCTTAATTTCCCTGATTTTGAGTGCCTGAACTGAGATCTGCCACTAGAGTGAGTTGCCATCAAGTACAACACCTGAACCATAGTACCAACCAGAATCATAATGCCAACAATCTCCCCCTTTGGACTTGATGGCAAGCTCAAGATCCTCAATGTCATTCTCCCCCTTTGACATCAAGGGCAAAGGTTTATGATCCCCCTGAGAACATGCTTAGGCCTTTGCTTTGCTGATCATGCGCCCCCTGATAAACCAAATCTGTAAAAGGAAAGAAATATCTGCACGAAGAACCACAGTCCACCAAACACCATAAATGACTGATAGAGACATATTGCAGCAATATTCAGATCAGCATGAAGATCTTCTACCATAATGCCAACAATGCATTATATGCTCCCCCTGAACCTATGCCATTCGATCTTCGACCAATCCGCAACCTAGAAAATGCACGCGTATACCCCATATGAAACTTGCGTACAACCAACACTCTTTGAAGCAGATGAGATTAAACAACAAGATGATGCATCAACAACCCCTAGCTTTTGCCTGAGGTATTCAAAGGTCTCCCTGGGCAATAGTTTGGTGAGTATATCAACAACTTGTTCCTTAGAAGGAACATACTCTAGCTTGACCTTTTGTTCAAGCACTTGTTCCCTGAGAAAGTGATACTTGATCGGTATGTGCTTGGTATTTGAATGCATGACTGGATTCTTTGAAATGCTGATTGCACTTGTATTATCACATAAGATGGAGATAGGTGGTGTACAAGTGATTTGAAAATCCTGCAAGGTCTGCATCATCCAAAGGAGTTGAGTGCAAAAAGATGCATCAACCACATATTCCGCTTCAGCTGTAGATAAAGCAATCAAACTCTGTTTCTTGCTGAACCAAGATACTAATCTGGAACCCATAAAGAATGCACCACCACTTGTGCTCTTCCTGTCATCCACGCTTCCGGCCCAATCTACATTAGTATAAGCATGAAGTGTGAGATCTGTATCTCTAGGATACCATAAGCCATAGTTTTTGAGTTCCTTGAAGGTACTTGAAGATTCTCTTTACTGCCTGAAGATGAGTTTCCTTTGGATTTGCCTGAAATCTTCCAACTATTCCCACTACATGCATGATGCCTGGTCGGGTACCTGTCAAATAAAGTAGACTTCCAATCATAGATCTATAGGTGGGCTAATGTACTGCTGCTGATTCATCATTTGTACTAAGACTGCATCCTGTAACCATGGGGGTACATACTGGTTTTGCATCTTCCATGCCATACTTCTTCAAGATCTGCTTGAGGTACTTGGTTTGAGACACAAAGATACCGCCTTCATTTTGTTGGATTTGCAATCCAAGAAAATATGTCAGTTCTCCAAGCAAGGACATTTCAAATTCTTTCTGCATCACCACTGCAAAGCTTTGACTCATAGCTTCTTCATTGCTGCCAAAGATAATATCATCTACATACACAACAAGTATTAGCAATTTGTCATTTTCAATTTTTATATAAAGATTGCTATCTGCTGAACCTTTTGAAAAACCTTGTTGACGAAGGTATTTGTCCAAATGGTAGTACCAAGCCCTTGGAGTTTGTTTAAGACCATAGAGAGCCTTTTTCAGTTTGCATACAAGATTTGGATCATTCCCAAGGATGAAACCATCTGGTTGCTCAATGTACTCTTCTTCTTCTAAGTCCCCATTCCAAAAGGTTGATTTCATGTCCATTTGAAAAACTTTGAATTTCTGAAAGCTTGAGAGCAAGGAACATTCGGATGGCCTCAAGTCTTGCAACAGGAGCAAAAGTTTCTTCAAAGTCTATTCCTTCTTGTTGAGCATACCCTTTACAAACAAGTCTGGCTTTATTTCTAATTACTTCCCCATTTTCATTTAACTTATTTTTGAAGATCCATTTTGTCCCTATGACATTCTTATCTTTTGGTCTAGGGACCAACTCGTAAGTGTTGTTCTTTTCGATCTGCTCAAGTTCTTCATCCATTGCCTTGAACCAGCATTCATCTTTGCATGCCTCTTTTACATTTTGTGGTTCAGTGGAGGAGAGCAATGCAAAATAGCTTGAGGCTTCTGCCATTGTTCTTCTTGTTTGTACACCTGCCTCCTTTTGCCCCAAAGTTTGTGATTCTGGATGATTCTTTTGAACATACCTGGAAGGAGTCTTCTCTTCTATCTTTATTTGTTCCTCTGGATCCTCATGGGTTTCTTCTTCATGGGTCTCTTCTTCATCATCAGTCTGATTTTGAGGGTAGTCTTCATCCTCTTCGAGATTTTCATAATTTAATTTCCTAGGAATGTATCCTTTTTCATCAACCACTACATCAACGCTGTCAACAATTCTTCCAAGTCTTTTATTATAACACTTATATGCTTTGCTATGGGGAGAATAACCAAGGAGAATGCCTTCATCTGCTCTAGGTTCAAGTTTGCCAAGCTGTTCATCAGTATTATTAATATAGAATTTGCTTCCAAAAATTTTGAAATGCTTTACCGAAGGAGTCTCACCATACCAGAGCTCATGAGGAGTTTGAGTGCTGTTTACTCAGACATTTGTTTTGTTGAGAATAACAACCGCAACAAATGCAGCTTCACACCAGAAGGTTGCGGGAGTTCCAGACTCATTAAGCATAGCACGAGCCATTTGTTGGACTGCCACTCCATTTTGCTGAGGAGTCCTAGCTATAGAGAATTCCCTTATTCCATGTTCTTCAAAAAAATCAAAAAATTCATTTGAGGTAAACTCCCCACCTCTGTCGGACCTGAGGCACTTAATTTTGCAATCTTATTCATTTTCAACCAAGGCTTTGAAGGATTTGAATTTTTCGAATGCTTCGTCCTTGTGCTTCATAAGTCCTAACCAAACCATCCTAGAGAAGTCGTCAATGAATAATATAAAGTATTCTTCTCCTCGAGGCGACCTTGTCTTAAATGGACCACATACATCTGTATGAACTAGCTCAAGAGGCCAGCTGGCTGATCCTTACTTCTCAAGGAAGTTAGTTCTGGTTTTCTTACCAAACTGACATGATTTGCATATGGTGTTGTCTGGAATTTTGATGTCTGGAAGACCACGAACTGCCTGGTATTTGCATGCTTTCGTTATTTGTGAAAAGCTTAGATGCCCCAACCTCCAGTGCCATAACCAGTGTTCATCATCCTTGCTCAAATAGCATTGTTTTGTTGTCCTTCTTCAAATATGTATAAATTATTTGGAGTTCTTCTGCCTTTGATCACTGTTCTTCCTGTATCAAGACCACGAATACTACACACCATCTGATCGAAATACTACCTCGGTTCCATTATCGCACATCTGACTGACACTTAATAGATTATGCTTCAAGCCATCAACATACAAAACATTTCCAGCTTTGACCTTTTCTTTCAACTGAGCAGTGCCTTTTCCTTTTATGGCTGTAGGAGTATCATTTTCAAAAGAAACTTTCTTTCCCTTTTCTAAAGCAGTATATGGTTCAAGTTTTTCTTTATCACCTGTCATATGCTTTGAACATCCACTGTCGATGTACCATAGATTTTCTTGTCCTTCTGCATAAAAGGCTATCCCACATCTTTCTGGTTATGGTTCCTTTATTCTCCATGTTCTGGTGCTTGAGGTTTGTTCATTTGTCTGCCGAAACCTGCTCCTACATTCAGAGGCTTCATGACTGAAGTTATTACAAATAGAACATTCAATTTCCTTTTCAAGCGCCGAAAAGTTGTTACAGGTCCTTTTCGTAATTCCAAGCATATTTCTTTGTTTTTGAGCTTCTCTAGTCATGATTGTCTTATAGGCAACACATTGAGCTGCTTTGTGACCAAAGTTATGGCAAGAGAAACATTGGCCATTGAAGAAATTCCCGCGACTATCATCCATCTGATTGTAGTTTCTATTGACATCCATTCTTGAAGAAAATTGGGAAGATTTTACCTGAGGTTGGTTGTAGCTTCTGTTTGTCCTTAAGGTAGCTTGCCCCCGATTTTCTTGATAGTCTTTGTTAGTTCTTGATGAAGACTGACCCTGATTTACCTGATGATTTCTATTAGGCTTTTTCTCACTCCTTGCTGCATCAAGATAACTTTTGGAGGTGGAAGCTTGAGATGTTTCACCATTATATCCCAGACCTGTCTCGATTAGAGGGGAACGCTGCACATTGATAATCTTATCCAGAGTTTCAGATCCTTTAACAAATTTGAAATTAAGGGCCTTTGTTTTCTCAATTTCTTTTCTAAGGCCAACAATTTCACATTCTAACTTCTCAAGAAATTTTTCTTTTTCATCAAGTTGAAATTGCAGAGTATCAATGATCACATTCTTTTCTTCTAAACATGTTTTGAGTCTAGAAATCTCTTCATAAAAACCATCCACATCTATAGCATCCAAGTAATCATCATCTTCAAAGGCCTTTAAAAGTTTATAGTGATTACCTCGTTCATCTTCATCGCTATTTGATAGTCCATCACTATCTTCATGAGTGTAATAGCTTTTCTTATTTGCATTTGTTTCTTGTTCCATCTAACAGGTTCCTTCCCCTTGTCAATCTTATCCTTATGAGGACATTTGGCAGCATAGTGACCTACTATTCCACAAGCAAAACATTTGAAAGGTAACTTACCTCTGCATCTTCCAGTACCCCGTTGAAGATTTCTGACAAAATTTGATTCTTCTTCTTCTTCTGACGCGTGTCCTGACTCATAGTACTCTCCTTTGCCTGAAGCCTTGAAGGCAACTACTCTCCTGTCTGATGGACCTCCTTTCCTCATTTCATAAGCAGTTAGAATTCCGTGCAGCTGTGACATTTTAAGGTTTTGTAGATTCTCCTTTTCTTCTATAGCAGAAACTTTAGATTCAAATCTAGATGACAAAGATCTTAGAACTTTTTCAACCACAACAGTCTCTTTTATTTCTTCACCCAAATTTTTCATACAATTAACAATCTCATCTACATGAAGAAAATAATTAGCCACACTTTCATCATTATACATCTTGAGATTTTCATACTGAATCCTGAGGGTTTGAAATTTTGCTCGTTTTACTTGATCATCTCCTTCATAGCTCAGAACAATCTTGTCCCATATCTCTTTTGCGGATTTAAACTGCATTACCTTGACAAATTCTGATTGAGATAGGCATCCTAATAGAGTATTGACCACTTTTGCATTTGTTTCATACTTCTTCTTCTTAGCCGGATTTGTAGGAGTTGCTGATGGAAAAGTATACCCTGTATCTATGATATCCCAGACTTCTGTACCAAGAGACTGAAGATAGGCAGTAACTCTTACCTTCCAATAAACGAAGTTTGTCCCATCAAAAATCGGTGGCCATATTGATGCTTCCCTCTCGTAGTTGCTCATGATCAAAGATCTTCCTTCAAGCAATCAAGCTTCTTCTGAAGGACCTAGTTCTGATACCAATTGTTGAAAATAATACTGAGAGGGGGGGTGAATCAGTATTATCAAATTATTTTCAATATGATTTCCTGATTTATACTTAATTTAATCCTCAGATATTGATCATTAACTTGTATGTCAGTACCATATAATAATGAGCATGAAACAAGAAAAACAGATAGTCACACCAAAGAACACCATATATAAGGTGGAAACCCAATGTGGGTGAAAACCACCTGCTGCAATATGTCTCTATCTTCTTTCAATTAGAAACTTCTTTTACAATGATTTTGTACTAGTGCAGTCCTTTACCAGTGCGCAGGCTGCAACCTGCAGAGAGCTACAACTCTCTCTCGTTTTCCAGTCTTTCCTGGAAGGGAGCTACAAACCCCTTAGCTCTTTTACTTCTTTAAGGACCACGTTTCATTAATTTTCAAACTGGATCCATGGACATCAAATAGTCATCAAGTACATGCAAATCACCCAATCTCCTTATACAATCGATCAATGAATCACCCAACACTTCAGAATGCTGTAAACAGAAAAGTAATACCAGAAATCTAAACCTAGAATTCTGCTGCAATAAATAAAAGATAGTCAACAAAAGTTTCAAGATAAGTCCGCAACTTCACCAAGAGGGGCCTGCGAATATCCACAGCTCTTCTGAGTCTAAACTGCGCAGATCCGCACTGGTGGTTCTTCTGCTCAGCGTACTTCTTCTCAGGTCCGCACCTTCACTGTCTGATAGACAGCGTACCTCCGCATTGTGCCTTTTCTCGCACTGCGTACCTCACGCTTCTCCTTTTGCAGCGCTGCGTGCGGCCCATACTGCGCTTTCTCCTATGCTGCGTACCTTGCACTGAGCCTTTTTCTGCACTGCGTACCCCCGCACTGTGCCTTCTTTTGAGGTGCGTACCCCCGCACTCACGTCGTGGATCACATGCGAACTTCTAATTAGGGACAAATTAACAGTCCTCCAATGTGCCACAATCAGTTAGATCCACAGATCTATTCATGCACCCGAGAGATCACGACTTATCAATAGATTTGCCTTAAGGTTTCTCCTTAATTTAGATCTAGCTCTTTAAAAACCAATCACCCAAAAATTCAGATCTTAAGATATTCAAATTTCACAAGTGTTTGGACAAGAGATCTCCTTTCCTTTTTATAGGCAAGCCTTGCACAATATCACAGTCCAAAACCATAATAACACAATACCATGAACCCAATACCTTGGATCAATATTTTTAGATGCAATACCACAGACCAAAACCATAAGATTAAAAACTGTCGGACTAATACCATGAACCATTCATGAAGATTCCCATGTGCACACACTTTTATGCATTGGAGAGAGTGAAACTGGGGTCCGCACCTTCTGAATAGAGAACCTGTGAGCATGTCCCCACTCCTTGGTCGGTGTACCTGCGGGTCCGCAACTTCTTCTAGGATTACCTGCGGGTATCTTAATTTCCCTGATTTTGAGTGCCTGAACTGAGATCTGCCACTAGAGTGAGTTGCCATCAAGTACAACACCTGAACCATAGTACCAACAAGAATCTTAATGCCAACAACGACTTCCCTTGTCAGAGCATAATAAGGATGGATGACTTGGTAGTGTGATCAGGTGCTCAAAATTAGGCTCAAAAATAAAAGTGTTAAAATCTTGATAAACTTAGCTTCAAATCAAAGAGCTCGTCGTTCTGATTCCAATGGTGCGAATGACACTCGAATCTGAGGTCGTATGAAGAAGTTAGAGCAAGTCAAAGTTCAGGTTTGACTTAAACAAATGGCAGGAAAAGATGATGTGGCAAGGCCCTTCAATGAATGGGGAAGCACCAAGTGGTAGGCTTCCATTGGCCCCCACATTTTGCAAATTTCATATTGTAGGCAGGTCATGTTAAAGAATTAGACCCAAGCAAGTTAGGGTTGCAATGCAATAAATTGCAATCGCACTTCTCAAAAGACAGAGGTCCTCGTGTTGAAGAATTGGCCCCAAGCAAGGTTAGGGTTGATGCGATAAATTGCAATCAAACTTCACAATAGGGAAGACATTGCAAAAATCAACCCCCAGCGTACTCGGGTTGCGATGTGATAATCACAATCGCACACCACAGAAGGTAGAGCCTCACATGATGTTACTCATCGGTTCTCCGCCAATTGCGATTTGCGAAAGGATCCCAGATGCAATGCAACTAAGGGTTACAACTAATAGTACCATTGGGTCCACCATATCACAATCGCACATTGCCTCGCTGCATTCACATACCATAATACCGCCGGTTGTCTGCTGATTGCGATTTGCGATAGGATAGTCTGTGGTGATAGATTATTGACCACCGTGAGGTAATTTGGTAGGATCAGGCTGGATTTGGAGCAATTTGTGGAGAAAATAATGAGACAACTAGGAGAGGTCATAGATTCTTCAGATTTCCACCAAATTGGATGCAAAGAGAGGCTAGATAACCATTTTTGGACATTGTGGACTCATCGGAGTGGATTTCAGAAGCATTTAAGCATTGTAAACACATATTTTTACGATTTTGAGCATAATAGAGAGGCCCAAGCCATTGGAAGCTAGATCAAGGAGACATAGCCCAAAAGGGGTGATATTGTTTATCATGTTCATGTTGTAATGTTTTTTTAAGGGTGTTTTGTACATGTATATGTTGCTATTCAATATCTTATTTATGTTAAATTGCTCATAAAATTAACATAAAAACTCATCATTTCACTTGTAAAAATTCATGAATCCTCAAGCACAATGAAAGAATTTTTTTTCTAATCTGAGGAGGATCTTAGCACAAACAATCTAATATTCTAAATCAGATCATTTTGGTATCAGATCACTAGGTTTTCTTTATGAAAGAAGGATTTAACTGTTTGCAAGTTTATGTCATGCTTACAAGGTTAAAAATCAAAAGAGGAGAAGGGCATCTGGTTGGAAACCCTTAAGTTAGATCAAGGGGAAGGAGAGTAAGGTTACCACAATCTCCAACACCAATTTAGCCTCAAGTTGCAGTTGACACTCCAAAGATCATGTCTCATGAAGGAGAACTTACAAACATGACAGAAGATTAGAAGACCTTTAGAAAAGATTTATTTGATATGACAAAGATGATAAAGGTCCTATATAAAGAGAGGAATACTAGGTTGCAAGGGGAAAGTTCCAAACCTCCCAAAGGAGAATGATCTTCAGGAGGAGGTAATGGAAATAGAGGCAAACCTCCACCCTCTCCAACCTCTTCTTCATCTTCTTCTTCACAAGATATTCACCCTTTTCCACTAACACAACCCTTACTCATACTCATCATCATACTTCAAAAGGAACTGGTAAATCACCTTTTTTAAATCTTGATGTTAAATTTGAGTTGCCCATGTATAATGGTGAAGTGAATGTAGAGAAGCTTGATAATTGGATTCGTCAGTTGGAGGTCTATTGCAGGATTCAAAACCTTCAAGAGGATGACATAAATATTCAATTAGCTTTCTTGAGAATGGAGTTTGCAACACTAGTATGGTGGGGATCAAAGACCCAAGAGGAGATTAAAAAATACAGTAAGATCTCAATTTCTTGGAATGATTTCATTGCTACAATCAAAAGACAATTCTATCATCTAGCTTATATGCAGAAAGCCATCATGAATTGGCAGAACTTTAGACAACTTAAAGGTCAAGATGTGCAAGATTACACCCAAGAATTCAGAAAACGGTCTTTGATGTTAGGTGTAGATTTGCAATCACATGACACATTGTTGAAGTACATAGGGGGTTTACGAAATTACCTTAGGCATACTATATTAATGTTTAATCCAAATAATCTAGATGATGTGTGTGTGCAAGCCATTCATCTTGAGACAAGAGTGAAAAACACCCCAGAAGAAGGTAGTAAAAAACCATTTAAGGGTAAAGAAAAGGAAAAGGATTTCAAAGGGAAGGCAAATAAAAATGCATCTATCAAAAAATAAGGAGATAAAGTTACATGCAAACATTTTTCCAGAGAGGGTCACGATGAAGCTCATTGTTGGAAGTTTCATCCTAAAATGAAACCAAAGAAAAAAACAACAAGGGAAAAGAAAAAACAACTACAACCACTCAACAGGATTTGGCATCTGATTCGGGTGATGAAACGAAAATCATAGCCATGGGGTTAAAAGGAAAACAATCCATTGCTATCACCAGTTCTTCAAATTCACAAAATGAATCTCCAAACGAAAAGAGGAGAATAAAATTTTTTCACATAAGGGTGATATCAAAACACAACAAGATTGATACGTTGTTTGATAACGGATCTCAAGCTAATATTATCTTTGAAAACACTGCCAAAAGTTTAAATTTAGAAACCATTCCACATCATAAAATATATCCACTTGGATGGGTGTGTGACAATGCGCAATTGCAGGTTACGAGAAAGTGTAAATTGAAATTTGCCATTACTGCAAATTTCATAGATGAAGTGGAGCTTGATTTTGTGACATTAGATATATTTGGCATAATTTTGGGCAGCCCGTACCTTTATGACATAAAAGCTATCTTCCATAAACATGAAAACAAATTTCATTTATTCAAAGGTGGAGTAGAAAATATTGTGAGAGCTCAGAGCAAGAAAATAAACCTTTCACTTGTTAGTGCAGGGCAAATGAAAAGGCTAGTGAATTTGAGCAAGAATTTTGTGCTTCTAATGATCAAACCAAATGATTATGTTGATAATGAAGCTTATAAAGGTTGTGTTTCGAATTTGAAATCTGAATTGGTTGACGTAGTTAACAAATATGACAAGATGTTTCAGGAACCAATGGGATTACCTTCCAAGAGAGGAATCCAACATGAGATACAGTTGCAACAAGATTGTCCTCTTCCTAACATTGGTATGCATAGGATGTCAGTGATGGAAAGCGCATAAATTAAGAAGAAAATTCAAGAGTTGTTGAAAAAAGGGATCATTAGACCATCTTCCTCGCCATGTGGTTCACCTATTGTCTTGGTGCCAAAGAAGGATGGAACATGGCACATGTGTGTGGACTTTCGTTCATTGAACAAAATTATGGTAAGGAACCGTTACCAGCTGCCCATAATAGATGATTTACTTGATCAATTGAAAGATACAAAGTATTTAACTAAGTTTGACTTCAGAAGTGGCTACCATCAAATTAGAATAGCTGAAGGAGACATTTGGAAGAGAACATTCAAAACAAAACAGGGTTTGTTTGAATGGTTAGCTATGCCATTTGGTTTATTTAATTCTCTCACTACATTCATGCATGTGATGCATGATGTATTGAGGCCATTTTTTGATGAGTTTGTCATAGTCTACTTAGATGACATTAATTTTTAGTAAATCTCGTGATGAACATGTCATGCATGTAAGAAAAGTACTTGATGTCCTGAAAAAAGAACAGTTGTACCTTAAGATGTCAAAGTGTGAGTTTGGAAAAACTTTTTTACTTTACTTGGGCCATATTGTTGGAGGAGGTGAATTGAAAATAGATCCATCCAAGGTTGATGCCATTGTGAATTGGACAAGGCCCAAGACAATTACAGAGGTATGGAGATTTTTGTGAGAAACCCAATATTGGAGGAAATTCATTGCTAATTTCTTTCTTATAGCAACTCCTTTGCATGCGTTGACAAGCGTGAAAAAGGCTTTTCAGTGGGGAGGAAAACAACAAAAGGCATTTGATGCATTGAAGGAAAAGATCAATACAACTCCAATACTTGTACTTCCAGACTTGAGACAATCATTTGAGATTCAGACTGATGCTAGTAACTATGTTATGGGTGCATTCCTTATGCAACATGGTAAGCCTATCTATTTTCATTTGGAAACTTTTAATGGTGCAATGATTAACTATCCTACATATGACAAGGAATTGTATGCATTGGTGCAAAGTGTGAAAAAATGGAAACACTACTTGGTGGATAAGGAAACAATCATTCACACTAATCATCAACCATTGCAATACTTGCAATCACAATCAAAGTTACAACAATCAAGGCACTTCTGATGGATAGGTTTTCTTCAACAATTGCACTTGGTAATCAGGTATAAGAAAGGTATCTACAATAAAGTTGCTAATATGCTTTCTAGGCCTATTGTTAATGTAACTACTTTACTCAAGCATAATTCTATTTTACATGAAAGTTATATTGAACAATATGCATCAGATAATGAATTTAAAGATGTTTATGCAAGCTTGAGTCAAGGTAACCAAGTAGAGGAATTGGATTATCATTTGTATGATAACTTACTGTACCATCTTGGAAAGCTTTGTATTCCACAAGGAGAAAGAGTTAATATCATAAGAGAGGCACATCCTTCTCTTATTGCTGGTCATTTCGGTGTAAGTAAGATGTTGGCACATCTACAGAGGTATTGTTATTGGTCTCGTATGCTTGAAAGTGTGTCTCATTTTATTAAAGGATGTTCATTATGTGCAATCAGTAAGCCTATCAATAGGAAGTTAGGATTGTACACACCACTTCCGATTCCTACACGACTGTGGGAGAGTGTTTCTATGGATTTCGTAGGAGGTATTCCATTCTCAAAAAGAGGTCATGACTATTTGTATGTGGTTGTGGATAGGTTCAAAAAAATGTGTATTTTGATGCCATGTAAAAATCAAGGTACAGTTGAACAAACTGCTCAGTTATTCTTTTAGAATGTTTGGGTGCATTTTGGATTGCCCACATCCATTTTTAGTGATTGAGATTTCCGTTTTGTTGGGAATTTTTGGTCAAGCTTGTGGGGATTCATTGACACCAAATTGAAAAAGAGTACAACTTTTCATACACAAATAGATGGTCAAACATAAGTGGTGAATAGAATAGTGATACATCTTCTTCGTGGGTATTGTAGCAAGCATCCTAAGTTGTGGGATGAAAATTTGCACTATATTCGACATGCTTACAACTGAGCCAAGCACTCTTCAACTCAAACTTCACCATTTGAGGCATGCTTGGGATACTTGCTTAAATATCCTTTGGATTTTATTATTAGAAAACATGTTTCTATTGAAGGTCATAGCAACATAGACAAAGAAATAAATTTCATTGAACAAATCCAATTAGTACACCAAAAGGTTCAAGAACAACTTGAGAAAAGCCTAGGCAAGTACAAAGCAAGGCACGATAAGCATCATCAAGATCACAAGTTCCAAGTTGGTGATGAAGTTTGGCTTCACATTAAAAAAAAGAGGCTCCAAGGAGAAGGTAAAAAGCTAAAACCAATTAGAAATGGTCCATTCATAATTTTGGAAAAGATTGGTAACAATGCCTCCTGGTTGGATTTGCCTTCATATATGAAAATTTATGCTGTTGTTAATGTTCAGAATTTAAGGTTGTATGAGCCTCCTTTGATTGAAGATCAATGAGAGAATATTCAAATTCCATCTATTGAAGTCTTTTCTCTAGAATTCCTTGATGAGCTTCAACAAGACACTATACTTGATAGAAGAACAAGGACATCAAAAAGAGGAAGTATCGATTATCTTCGAGTGGGGTTCAAGGGTACAAATCCTTTAAAAGCCAAATGGATAGAGGTTGGAAAGGTGAGGGAACTATACCCTCACCTGCTCGACAATTGAATGTGATAATTTTGGGGTCCAAAAGGATTCCGCTGGGGAGGAGTGACTAGGTGCTCAAAATTAGGCTCAAAACTCAAAGTGTCAGAATATTGATAAGCTTAGCTTCAGATCGAAGTTCTCATCATTCTAATTCCAACGGTGTGAATGAAACTCAAATCCGAAATCATATGAAGAAGTTAGAACAAGTCAAAGTTTAGGTTTGACTTGGACAAATGGCAGGGAAAGATGATGTGGCAAGGACCTTCAGCGAATGGGGAAGCACCAAGTGGCAGGCCACCATTGGCCCTCGCATTTCAAAAATCACATATCCCAGGCGGGTCGTGTTAAAGAATCAGCCCCAAGCAAATCAGGGTTGGGATGCGATAAATCACAATTGCACTTCGCAAAATACAAAGGTCCTCGTGTTGAAGAATCGGCCCAAAGCAAGGTCAGGGTTGCAATGCGATAAATTGCAATCGCACTTTGTAATAGGGAAGGTGTTGCAGAAATCGACCCCCAACGTACCCGTGTTGCGATGTGATAATCACAATCGCACACCACAGAAGGCAGAGTCCCACATTATGTTACCCACCGGTTCTCCGCTAATTATGATTTGCGAAAGGATCCTATATGCAATGAGACTAAGGGTTACAATTAATATTACGATTAGGTCCGCCATATCGTAATCACACATCGCCCTGCCACATTCACAGACCATAAGACTGTCGATTTTTCGCCGATTGTGATTTGCGATGGGATAGTCGGTGCTGACAGATTATGGACCGCTGGGCAGCGAAATTTTTGCTCAGTTAGCACTTTTGAGAGCTAATTTGTAGGATATTGCTGGATTTGGAGCAATTTGTGGAGCAAATAGTGGGAAAACTAGGAGAGGTTATAAATTCTTTAGTTTTCCACCAAATTGGATGCAAAAATAGGATAGATAGCCATTTCTTGACATTCTGAACTCATTGGAGTAGTTTTCTGATCTGGTTTTAAACAAGAATGCAACAAATTACAGAGGTAACCATGAGCACAAAGATGCAGCGGAAATAATACTTCATTTCATTAATGTAAAATACTGAGATATGCTTACAAACAGAAAATGGAAATAAATAGCTAGGGCGATGCGTAGCTTATCTCTGAGAAGAGATGTGGTGGCTACATCCTCCGAATTGTCTTACATGAGGCTCGAAGCCTATTTAATTGTTGAGAAACAATGGAAAACCATTCACATCTCGAAACCTAACCCTAGAAGATGAAACGCCAAATTGTGGGCCCCGTTTGGGTAAATTGGTACATCAATTTCCCGGGGTCGTAACTTTGGCATACGATCTCCGTTTGATGCGTACAATAGCTCGTTAAAAATATCTATGCAAGCACTATAATTTTGGGAAGGGCAACATCGGTTGATGGACCCATGTTGCTCCCAGGTTTCCCAAAAAACGTCGTTTAGGGCCTTAAAACGGCTCCGGAAGTTCAGGACCCGAAAAAATGCTAAAAATAGTAAACTGTGCTACAATTTAGGAAACTGAAAAAACTGAAAGAGATAATTGTGGGGGTCCAAATGGGATAGGTGGGTGGCCACCAACATCCACCTGGATCATTCCTCCCCCCTTAGGAAGAAATGGTCCCTATTGCATTGAGTTCATCCCTGAGATGAGGAAGCTTTTGTTGAGCTGGGTCTTTGGTGAGCTGTTCTGCAATCTCTGATGTGTCCAGAAATGGTGGGAAGCATGGTCGACGATGGTCCGAATTTAACACTTGGTGTAAGCAAAGGAACGGAGGAATGCTGTGCTTCAAAGCATTGTTGCCTGTAGTCTTGGTATTGGTGTAAGGACCATGTCAGAGTGGTCTGAGTTTTTGATGGGTTCTGGTAAGACGTTCTCTCTGCAGATGTAACCAAACTTTGTCGCCCACTTGAAACTTGTGTGGTACCCCTGTGGGTGAGAAGAAGTTGTTCCTGTGTTTTGTCATGACCGTATCCCTTTGCTGCCGTTGCTGCGTGGAGGAACCCTTTGGGGGGTCATGGATGTAGCAACGATCTTCCCCTTACTTTAGGAGCAAACCAGACAGAAAATGAATTACAGAGATAACCATAAACACAAAGATGCAGCATAAATAATACTTCATTTCACTAATGTAAAATACTAAAATATGCTTACAAACAGAAAATGGAAATAAACAGCTAGGGCGATGGTAGCCTATCTCTGAGAAGAGATGTTGTGGCTACATCCCTCTGAACTGTCTTACAATGAGGCTCGAGGGCCTATTTATTGTTGAGAAACAATGGAAAACCCTTCACATCTCAAAACCTAACCCTAGAAGATGAAATGCCAAATTGTGGGCCCCATTTGGGTAAATTGGTACATCAAATTCCCGGGGTCGTAACTTTGGCATATGATCTCCGTTTGACGCGTACAATAGCTCGTTAGAAATATCTATCCGAGCACTATAATTTTGGGAAGGGAAACATCAGTCCATGGACCCATGTTCCTCCTAGATTTCCCAAAAAACGTCATTTAGGGCCTCAAAACGGCTCCGGAAGTTTAGGAACCTAAAAACTGCTAAAAATAGTAAACTGTGCTACAATTTAGGAAACTGAAAAAAATGAAAGAGAAAATTGTGGGGGTCCAAATGGGATAGGTGGGTGGCCACCAACATTCACTTGGATCAGTTTCAGAAGCATTTGAGCATTGTAAACACATATTTTTACACTTTTGAGAATAATAGAGAGGCCCAAGCCATTGGAAGTTGGACCAAGGAGACGTAGCCCAAAAGGGGTGAAATCATTTATCATGTTTCTATTGTAATGTGTTTTTGATGTTGTTCTGTGCAGGTTTATGCTACTGTTCAATCTCTTATTTATGTTAAATTTCTCATAAAATTAACATAAAAACTCATCATTTCACTTGTAAAAATTTATGAATCCTTAGGCACAATGAAAGATTTTTTTTTCTAATCTGAGGAGGATCTTAGCACATCAATCTAATATTATAAATCAAATCATAGTGCCTGAATTGATTTCGGAGGGGATGGTCCATGAATCAAATGGGGGTTTGACAAAGACTGAGCAGTAGTGCTGGAGGCCAAATATGAAAAATGGGAGGGATGCGACACGACAATGTATGGGAAACTGTAAATTGGCTTAAGGGGAGTCGGAACAGAATCCATAGAAACAAGGGTGACTTGATGATGCTACCACATGGGAAAGGCAAGAAGGGGACCATAAAAACAAAAGTAAATGATGGTCACTCATGACGAAAATCGACATGTGAGTCAACCATGTGAAAAGGTAAAGTGGTACCAGAGTACGGGCAGCGCAAATGAAGAAATTTGGTCTTAATAAGCGACAAAGCGAAACTTCATGGTAAAAATGGCTTCCCGGTGAAGTGTCAAATAAAAAAACAAGAGAGAGACCCATTATAGAACTTGGTGAGAGCTTTCAAATAGTGTTGATGGTTCGTCAAACAAATCTATGGTTTGGTTGCAATGGGGGACGAAAAAAATAGGGTTTTTCCAATAAAATGGCTTTTTGAACCCAAATCCAATTCATTTGCATAGTGATCTGTGGAGAATTTGGAGAGGAGGAGAAGTCCCTAAATATTGTGGAGATTTTAGCAGACAAAACGACCATTAGAATAAGGATCTATAAGTTGGAGGTACGTTGCCTAAACTTACTCATCATTTTTGGTGGATCAAATTTTCAGATTAGCTCTTCAATTCACTATGGGGACCCCTGCTCATCCTCATGGTTGCAACACATTTTTGGGGGACCGTTTAATGCTCTAGAGTGTAGGAACTGGGCCCACAAAAGCATCCAATGCGGTTTTGAGGGCTAAAACTGCCTTCTGCGCTGAGAGGATTGGCAGGACTGGTGGTTTGCTGGGAGCTAAAGCTAAGTACTAGACATGCATGCCTTTGAATTTGGACTGAAAAAGCATATTTGTATTTTGCAGGTATGGAAGAGCTAAAGGTGTCATGGTGAGAACGAGATTTGGATTCCCTCCGTGTTGAGATTTATGGGAATCATGAAATGAGAAGGGTGTTGGCACGATATGGCGTGCTGAAGTTCCTAGAGAACCCTATGATGAGGGATGGTGAGCCCTTGCTGTCGAGGATAGTGAGTTACTAGGACCCAGATTAGGAGGCCTTTGTAGTATAAGGGCACAAGATCGAGATCACAATCTAAGACATATATTTTGTGACAGGATTTCCCCCATTGGGGGTGTTTGGTGAGATACATCTAGTGCTGCCTCATGGGAGGCATATAGGTGAGTTTGTTGATCACCACTGTGTATCGGGGAGTCATGCAAAGGGAACAACCATACAGATCAGTGACCTTAAGGGACTTGAGACATGTTCTATAGTAGAAGCGGTGCTGTGGATCTTGGGTAGTCATGCCTTCCACCATATCATTGGAGGGCAAATGACGTTGGTGGAGAGTGTGATGGGAGGGACCTACTTGGGTGGGCCCAGATGATGTTGTCACCGTTGAAACGATAATTGACATTATGAAGATGAAGGATCAATTATAACTGTTCATTTGGGACAATGTTATGTTCACTCTTCTTTGAGAAGATCCCCACTATTCGACCTCGCGTTCAGATCTGTAATGGGGGCACACAAGAGCTCAGGACTGTTGGGGGAAGCTGTTGAGATGAGGTGGAGGAGGGGGAGTCAGATGAGTGTTCCGACATAAGTTTTTTGCTCATTGGGACTAGATGCCCCTGTACATAGATGACTATTCATATAGTGGAATGAACTATAAGGGGGATCCTGACTTACCACTTTTGTTGGGACAAGCATGGGGTCCAGATGGTAAGTGAAAGTTGTTATAGGTTTGATGCATTTAGAGTTTAAGAAATATATGTATGTGGTACTATTTTATAAATTTTGTGGTATGTAGATGTAGCACTAATGAGGATGGTAGGATACATGGGATGAGCCACAGTGCTTAGGGCTGCAGATCAGGGTGGGGCCACATCACAACAAAGACCGGTGGTGATTCTCCAATGGAGGATCTCTGACGCAGACAAAACATGTTACTAATGGGGTGATAGAGCGTGGGTGGCATGAGATAGAAGATCGATATATAAATGAGTGCACGGGCCTTCCCTCAGAGTGGCGAGGAATCATGAGACGCATCGCTATGGCTGGTCAGGTAGAACGAGATCTATAGGCTGGGGAAATGGAGTCGTTGTCTTGGGAACCTCTAGATGATAGTGATTAGGATCAGCGACATGTGGGTCCCCATTTTTGTTTTATGATGACATTCAAATGAGCATGTCAGATATATTTAGAGTAGTGGACTCAAAACACTGTATTATGATACATATTTATGATTAAGCATCTTTTTGTGACGATTATGGTTCACCATTTATTTATGGATGTCTTCTTACATGTGACAAATGTCAATCTAGAATGTTATTTGCAATGGTATCTACATAGTGGTTATGGGCTCTAGGAACATGATTAAATGAAATGGATTCAAATTCATGTGCCAAAATCTTAACTTGTATCTATTTTCTAAATAGGAGAGGATTATGCAAACGATAAACACCATTCAAGTACATGACAAGTAGCAAGGAATCAATAAAAACATGAAGGTGAAGGATGCGATGATTAATGGAATCGGCTAACAGACCTATCACAACATCATGTTCAACCTAGTTTTTGGTGGCATATCTAATGCAATGCCATTGGAGTGGACTAACGAATGTAAGGGGGTGAAAATGGCCCAAGCTATTGAAGCTAGATTTCTGGTGAAGCGAATCACACCATCGGCAAAACTGATATAAGATGTGGATGATGGATCCATCTGAAAGATGCAAGAAGACAATGTGTAAGAATATGGGGTTTGCAAAGCCTCGACCATATCTCATCTTCAAAGCCTCAACCATATCTCATCTTCAAAGCCTCAACCATATCTCATCTTCAAAGCCTTGGCCATGGTTAGAGACCAATTGTTTTGGAACCCAAAATCAAGCGATAACATGGTTAAAGAAGAAGAGGACTGCAGTAGCTGCGGTGTTATTGAACATTGGCATGGATTCAACCCATTTGGTAAAATAGTCAATGACCATGATAATATATTTGTGGTTATTAACAGATAGGGGTCGACACTCCATAAAGTCAATAACCCATTTACAGAAAGGATCAACTGCTTTGATAGGATGGAGGGGTGCAGGTGAAGCTTGCACCTTAGTGGCGTATAACTGGAAATTAGGACACTGTTTTTCTGCCTCATTACAATCGCTAAAGAGAGAAAGCAAAAAGTAACTGGAACGCATGATTTTCTGGGCTGTGGCCATTCGGGAGAGGTGACCACCACAAGCACCATTGTGGCAGGCATTGGTCACTTGGTCAGCTTCAACATGGGTGAGACAATGATGAAGGACAATATCAACAACATGACAATAATGATCATCACTGATGAGGAGCTAGTGAGGGGCTTGATGTTGAATACGTCATCGATCATCACGAGTGAGGAGGGTGGAGAATTTTTGGGTTCGTAGATAGGTAAGGATGTCAACATACCATGGATCATTTGAGGTAATGGTGAACACATGTTCATCTAGAACATCATCATTTAACGGTGGATTAGGCGCACCCGTGGGAAATTCAAAAATGATTTCAGCAAGGGCTAAACCTTTCTTACTCTTGGGTGTGACGAATTTGAGATCGAATTATTGAAGGAAAATGATCCAATGGGCATACTTCCCGCTAATGATCCGTTGACTCAACAAGAAAGCCATGGGGTTGGAATTGGTCACAACTTTGGTGGTACATGTAAGGATATAATGGCAAATATTGTGGATAGAGAAGACGGTGGCTAGTGCCGATTTTTCTTCATGGGAATAGGACACAGGGGAACCATTAAGGTTCTTACTGACATAGTATATGACATGCTCATTTCTTACAGAATCCTCTTACATGAGGACCCCAACGACCGAATAGGTGGACGTAGAGATGTACAAGATGAAATCCCTCTCAAAGTTAGGTGGACCAATCAAGGGAGTGGAAGTGAGAGAACATTTCAAGGCATCGAAAGAATGTTGAGCTTGGTCCTCCCAAATAAATGGAATGTTAGATCGAAGGAGTCTAAGGAACCCATGAACCGTGGTGGCATAATCAGGAACAAACCAATGAAGAAAGCTAGCTTTGCTGTGGAGGCTTTGTAATTGGCGAAGGGTAAAAGTAGGAGGAAGTTCAAGGATGGCTGGAACTTTCAGCGGATCAAGAGTGATATTGTCTTTGGATGCAATGAATGTCAAAATTCATCCGACAAGAACGCAAAATACACACTTGAGGGGGTTGAGGCAAATGTTATACTTGCGACATGAAGGAACACGATATGCAAATCATGAATGTGTTGCAACTGAAATTTGGAATGAACGGTGAGATCGTCTATATATGCAAGGATAATATGAGCCAAGTCATGGAAACAGTAGGACATGACACGCTGAAAAGTGGCCCAAACATTCTTTAAACCAAAAGGCATGACCTTGTAGGTGAAAGTTCCCCATGGACTAGTGAAACTGGTTTTAAGCTAATCGACATAACGGATATGTATCTAGTTATATATGGAGAATCCATCCATAAAGGAGAGGACCTCATGCGCCACACACTTATCAATGACCTGATCTATGAAAGGTGTGGGAAAGTTGTATTTGGGAAAAGCTTTGTTTAGATTATAGAAGTCTGTGCAGACACGACTGGTGCCTTGTTTCTTGAGAACGAGAACAGGATTGGACACGCATGTGGTGTATTCAATGGGGTAGATGAAACCAACCTACTTGAGCTTATCAATTTTAGCTTTAATAGCTTCATGTTTGGAAGGATGGATAAGCATTTTATTTTGGTGTATAGGTATGGCATCGGGCCAAGTGTCGACGTTATGTTCAACAATGTCGGGATCAAGTTCGGGAATTTCAGAATAAGACCAGGCAAAAACATCATGAAATTCCTTGAATAACTTGGTCTAAGCATCAATTTCTTCTGGGATGCATTATGCCCCCAAGATAATGTTTTCTTCAATCCCTAGTTTATTCAAAATGTTAATTTTAATGGTAGGGGAAATGTTAGCCATATTTCCTTCTTCAAAAGTATCCGGTGCGGGAATGGGATTTCGAAACCAATCAACTTCAACATGAATGAAGTCTTTGGACTCCACAACATATTGGTCATGGGTTTGTTGTGAAAGGAAGTATGCATAATGGTGTATATCATCCCAAGGATAATCAGGGGTGGTTATGTCTTCCATGATGTATTGATCAAAATGGAAGATGGGCTGATTGGAGGAAGAGGCACCACATGATGGAGAAGATCTACCTAAAGCATCTTCATGAGAGACAAGGTTCACATATGCATCATCGAGGTTGGAAGACATATGACAAGTAGATGGAACATATATTGATGTTGAGACTGGGGTGTTTGTTGAAGAAGGTTCAACATAATCACAGGAGGCATAAGGGGAGTTCCAATGCATCAATCTCATGGATGATGAGCGGTAGATAATGGTAGTGGTACTATCCGTCATCTCAACATCAGGGGGAGGGATCACAATGGGTGTTTGAGGGACTTCTTATTCTGGTGTAGGAGTGCAAGTAGAATACATAGGTAGAGGAGAGGTGGAATCACTACGAGTTACCTCTAATTCACGAAGCACTTGAAGTGTATCACAAAAATCTTTGTGATTCGAAATTGATCAAGGATCTAGAAAAAACCTAAAATTCAAAGTTACTAGATTCAAGTGGAAGCATTGTCATTGCGTAGGGCTCGCAGAAACAACTCCAACACAACTTGAACGAGTGTATTTGGCCTCCGGATGAATGAGAAACTGCTTTTTGAAGTTTTTGATGAATCAATGCACGTCGCATTTATACTGCTTGACACATGGCCTTTACAATTATAGGTGCAACATATTCAGTTTGGCTGCAAGGTGAAATAATAGGTTAAAAGGTGATTTTTACATGGTGATCGCATGTATATATTAAAATGTCATTTAAAAAAAAACAAAAACCTTATATTAAAATGGACACATAACACATATTAAACATGTAATGCGCATTTGATTATAAAACAATGGAATGGCGCATATGTTATAAACCATATCAATGACATATGTTATGAAGCTATGGTGGTGGATTAATATTAAAGTGTAAAATCATATGGTAAGTGGTGCTCATAAACGACAAATGCAATAGTGAACAAAGTTTATGGTTTAACACTGTTGGATGCCATGGGATCCACCATTCCACTGGGTTCACACTGGCCACGTAGTTCCACCGCTCCACCGTGTTCACATGCTATATTCGATGTGGATGTAACGTTCTTGCCACAGGCTCTAATGTGATTCCATCACCATCGAGAATGTTCTGCAACATTTAATACTTAGTTCCACCATAATCACAATAGTCCCACTGCTCCACCATTCACATATGATGGCTTTTGGTTGTAACTATATGCTAAGTTTGGGATAACCATATAAACATGTCAGAGTTAAAAATAGTATATGGTTGATATGTGCATGGTTTTCATTGCACCGAAAGTAATATATGGTGTAGTTCTAAACAATATGATAAATATAGAGTGATTTTATAACAATAGAGTGATATTGTTATAAGAAATGTGCTATGTTTGATATTTGGGTCAGCCGCAAACACTATATATATGTACTGTTATGCCATGAAGAGAAGGAGGAGAGTTGTGAAATTTTGTGCAACAGAGAAGAGTTTTAGTGCAGCTTTGGAGATTTGGAGGCAGAACTTTGCATGTTTATTCTGGGAGTCGTAAGAGGTATTTTTCTGATTCGTCAGTTGCATCAGATTTTTGAGGTCGAGCATAAAACAATCGGACCAGCCAGGGATCTTGTTAATGTAGCTTTGATATATTTTTTTGGCTTTGAATTTATAATATAAAGGCCTCTCCATTGAAGACTGGGCTAGTAGATTTAGGCTTTGAGATAGCTGAACTCCGTTATCAATCTCTTACGTCACTTTTCTTCTCATGGTTTACTATTCTAATATGCTCCAAAATTTATTAATAGTTCTTCATGCTTATATATTTAATGGTGTTTTTTTAAATCATGCATTAATACTTTCTAAACAGTGAATGAATCACATTTCAATTAAAGATCTTTTTGGGGATCATCGAGACGAGGATAACGATGAGAATAGTGGCCATAACTATCACACAAAGCACATGAGTGATTTGTGCATAATGATCTATTCTTCTTAGCTGACTCAGGTAAGGTAACATGAACCTCATGAATATTAGAATCAGGGAAGGTATCAGCGACCACATCCTTGACATGAGGGAGTTTAAGACAATTATTGGTGGCATGTCCAACAACATCACATAAAACACATGGAGGAATAGGCTTTGTTGGCTTAGGAGGATGTGGAGTTGTTAGGGGTGCCTTGTCTTTGGTTCCCTTTTTCCGGGCTTTGCCCCCATCACCAGATGCTTTCACAACAGGAATAGGTTCCTGTTGAGGTTGTTGTGGAACTGAAGCAAAGGTAGGGGTAGCAACAACAGGTTGGACCGGGGTCAAAGCCATGTAAGGTTTAAGTTGATTTGATGGAGTGTTTGCGGGAGGATTGATGTACCAAAATGGGAACTCCAAGGTAATGTTGGGTAAACTCATTGTAGCCATAACAAGTGTAGAATAAATTCCATGGGGGGAGAAATAAGAACGGTATCTGACTAGAAGGGTAATTGCCCGGAGGAACTGCTCTGAGATGGTTAAGACCTGGGGGAATGGTTCTGGGTGGAAATGGATTAGGAGAGACACATTGAGGAGTAGTATCAGAAGGTTGGGTTGATTTAGGAATAACAAGTTGCGAAGGTGATGTCTACTGTGAAGGCATATCAGACTGTTTGTGGATGGACCATGATGCTTGGAGCATGTAAACACTGGATGAGCTAGGCTCAGAAGGAGTAGGTGGTGGACCATAATAAGCACCAAGTATAGAAATTTCATGAATAATATGACACTTATTCATAGAGATTATCCTGATTATACACTATTTGTGGAATCATGCATAATACATAACCTCCTCTACGTTGATCATCAATTTAGCAGTGTTCAGAAACATACACATGCGCACATTGAAGCATCAATCACACATATCAACACAGTATGTACCCGGGGAAAGCATAAAGCTGAAAACCCCACAACTATCTGTACATTATATTGATTGAGATCATGTAACAGTACACAGTACAATACTAGCTCCACCTGTTACACACAATACAACATAGATCTGAATCAATCACTGCCTCAAATCACCTCTGTTGCTTTCTTGCCTCCACTGCGCAATCCTGCATAGAGAATACAACGATAATGAATCTCCAAACTCATATTTCCCTTGTGTGACACTACACAATCCTCATTGGCAACTCAATCCCACTGATTGTGCAAATCACATGCACAACCATAGTCACAACTGACAACTATCTTGCCCTTTCACTTACCGCTAACACTTGTCTCCAATGAACTGTACATGCACTGAGTTAACTAATGTATTCTTCAGTTGCTTTATGAGTCAATAATTAGTGAATTAATTAATAACTAATTCACATCACTCAACATTAGTCTATTTGCCAGTTAGACTAACTACAACTAGTTCAACTAAGTCAAATTGAACACAACTCCATCAACTCCTGATCCAACTCCACAGAACTCAATCACTGAAGTCCTTCATGCAATAGCTCAAGTAACCCATAAGAAAAGCGTATTTCCTTCTGGCAGTTGCATGTGCCACATCTGTATCTCGAACTGAAGTGCTCCAAGAGAATAAGATAATGTTTATAGTCCAAATATTATTAAGAGCTAATAATATTCGACTGTTCTATTTTTAGCCTAGCAGTCTAAAAATAGACTCCGCCCATATGTCTAAAAATAGAGGTCCATCTATTTTTACCAACTTGACCAATCATCCACAAATAGCATCCTGCAACTCATAGACCATGATCCATATGTCTAAAAATAGACATAGTCTAATAGACTTGCGCCAAAAATAGCCTGCGGGCCCACTTAGTGAAGGCGACTTCTTTTCAATAAGCTCCATCATCTTTTTGCATTCTCAACACCAAGAAAAGTGGAGTCTTTAAAAACTCCTGGAGAGACATTGGTGAAGGAAAAAACAATGTTATTGTCAGCCATGGAAGAGATGTTGGACTGAGGTGAAGTTTGGGCTTTGGGGTCATAGTACATCAACTTATAAACGATGACGATATTTCCATTATTGGGAAAGCACATCTTATGGTGAACCACAGATGCAACAACTGACATGGAATAGGTATAACTACGAGCCAAAATGATTTTATACTCTAGGGGAGCATCAATGTCTTCAATGTCAATAGAGACAGTCTTGCAGACAATTGTGACCGGGAAATTGCAATATAAGCCAAGGGGCTATGAAGGATGACCATCCAATTCACAAAGAGTGATGGTGGATGAGGATAGGTTAGTGGAACCAAGTTTCTTCCAAATAGTGGAAACCATCACACAAGTGGAGGCACCTTCATCTATGATACAACACCGAACAATGGAATTTCTAATGGAGACTGGTATTTGGAAAGAAACAGATGAAGGTAGGGGAGGATTTTCCAACTTGTCAACATGAAAGATAATCATATGATCATATTGGGAATCCATGAAACCTAGAGCATTTAGTAGAGCTTTCGATTGGGATGGGAACATCTGGAGGACTTCCAGCGTTGACATGGAAGCATGAGACTGCACCAAGTCATATAATATGCTATATGTATGGGCAACTTCAATAGAAGCAACATTTCGACGTAATGGACCTTTAGGGATCTTGGAAATAACCTCTACCTTAGGCTGATGGATCTGTAAGGTACCAATGGATGATGACAAAGGCTCGATGGAAACTTGGTGTTGGGACTCAGTTGCTGACTTAGTAGATGGCTTGTCGTATTGGTGTGATCGACTCTAAAGGTTGACTTCCTCGATATTAAACTCATCAGAATTCATCATAAGAATTTGATAATCATGGTGACCAGATGGTGGAGTTGGATGAGGTGCTTGACCTAGTATAGGTTGGGTAGTTATGTATTGTTGGTGAGTGAAAGGATTGGTGAGCACTACTGGTTGAGATGAAGCAGGAGGTGGAAGGGGAGTGGTGGGTTGTGATCCTCGAGAGAAGCTGCTTGAGTTTCCCATACTTGACACATCTGAGGTAAAAGGGGACACTCATGAGTATAATGACCATATACATCACAACATGCACAAGGTTTGTTTGTGTGAAGACCCTTGTTTTGCTTGGGCTAACTGCGTTGTTGCTGGGTTATGAGATTAGGCTGAGGACCCTGAGGGGCATTAGATGGAGGACCCTGGTTGCCTTGGTTGCCTTGAGATTGTTGGTTCCGGTTACCCTTCCCCTTGTTCCTTTTCTTTGGGTTAGGGGGATTGGGTCCACTCTGCTGAGCATACACTTGTACTTGTGGAGGAGGGGGTTGCTGTGGAAGAGGGGGAGTAGGCATTGGGGGTTGGGGCGTTGGTGCTGGAGGGGATGGAGAGCTAGGCAATACATAGTGATAATGAGGAGAAGGGGAAACATTGGGATAAATAGGTGGAGAAACAAATGGCCATAACATCTATTGATGGGGATGGGGATATGCATATCGTGTGCTGGGACCTGGATAAGAGTTTCCTTGTGGAGGATTGGGGGAGGGATAATTGTAAGAGGAACTAGTCCCTCCCTAAGGTGGAGCACAAATCATTGGAGGTGGAGTAGATGGTTGAGGGTATGAAATGGTTCCAACTATGCCATCCATGGCATGAGATGCCCTCGCTGCATTAGCAGCACCATGTCAAGGCAGATTGGGGATGACAGTGTAAACATAACCTGACTGGGCATAGATCAGATCAAATTTTAAGGCTACTTGGAGTGCATATTCATCAGATATATATACGCAGTCTTCAAATTTAGGATCTCTACATACACTCCTACTTCTATGCCATTCTTGAACATTTTCGGAAAGGCAGGTGTTAGAATTTTGACGGAAAGAAGTCAAAAGTTCGGTACCAGTGTCATAACTAAGAGGTAACTAGAAATAGGAAAGAATTGGAAAGTGTCGCAAAAGTGGAAAAGTGGAATGAGTGGCTCTAGGTTGACTGGCATACCACCTAGCAGAAGCTCTAATAAGCGTGTGTTAGAACAAAGGAAGATGGAAGGAGTCTTCAGTAATGGAATTTGATGAACACCACACGTGGAATGAGCGAACATGATTAATGTGATCTTCTCCATGATTACATTCAAACTTTGGGATGTATGAAGGGAGTTTAGTAGGCGTAGATGGCCATGTGGGATCATGGAGAAGTGGATCATTGATATGCTGGTTGAAATCAGGGAGACTCAAACTATCCATAAAAGGAAGCAATGGAGTAGGAGTGGCCACATCGGTGGGGGTTTCGCTGGTGGGGGCACTTTGGTTGGCACTTGGTTTACCACCCTGGTTTCCGGCACCCATGTTGGTGCCTGACATGGTGGTGATACAGGGTTGAGAAGATACAAAATCAAAGGAGGAACTGGATGAATCAGTAGAATCATAATTAGAATAATGACTCAATGAAGGACAGGGAAGATGAACTCTAACTCTATGGTGAGGAGTAATATTTCCTAACGGGAATTGAGGGTGAATACCTCGAAGTCTCCACAACATACGCCTAGGGGGTCCAATGATGTCAAGACAATAATGATCTAAGAACTAAAGGGTGATGATAGGAATATAAGAGCAACAAATAGCAAGAAAACACATAGTGCAGTGGTGCCAGGTGTAAACTAACTATATTAATGATGTTACTCGAATACAAGAAAAAACATCCTATAAAAAAATACCTCTAGCCTATAGGTGATCTAAATTCTCAAACAATCTTAGATCTATTGTATCAGATAGCCTTCCAAAGAACTTCTTACTTGAGGGAATCGAAGCCCCGCAAGTAGAGTTGTCAACAGAAAGGTGGGGTAGAAAACCAACTGCTTTCCATAGCCAGTCCTATAGGGTGTTTTCCTAAGATTGGTTACTACGGTGTTGATAGTGCTGGACCCGCCAGCATTCAAGGAATCTCCTAAGTATGAAGTCCCAACTAGTCCTCACACCATTTGGTGTAGGAGTCCCATCCAGTATGATGGCTCGTTGCCATTGTCTAAAAGAAAAAAAGGTTTACCTTAGCTCTTGTTTGTCAGCACATGAGAGTGGTTTGCTTTGTCTTCGAACAACGAGGTTCACATGTCTCCTGAGTGCTTAGTGTTACTTGTGTCAAGTTTCTTTCACTATAGAGGGAGAGGGTGAGAGTGAGTTTCAAGTCGAAAGGGAATAGTCCCAAATCTATTAAAGACACACAACACATTAGGACATGCACAACTTCTAGCAGAGTAGTCCACATGGATGTGGCAGTCACAAACACAAGTTGAACAGATAACACGTAAGACACCTAACTGAATAGTCCACATGAGTGTGACAGTCATTATAGCAAGTTTAAGAGAATTATTCTATCGAGCATACGACAGAATAGTGCACACGAGCAAGACAACGTTAACAACTGATACAACACATTTCCAACATCATATGTACTAAAACAACTGAAATAGCTCAACCGTCTTAATACAGGTTAAAGAGACATGCATCCAAAGAATAGTCTTACAAACGAATACACTACACATGTGAAAAAGTGCTGGCTTGTTAACAGGGTTGTGAATTAAGAAAAAGTTCCAAGCCACATGATACACCATTACATCACTAAACCCGATAGCGAGGCGTTGGAGCCACTTCTCGCTCCTCAAAGAAAAGGCTACAAACTCTCAAGGCTATGTGGGAGGAGCCAAGGTGAAAAGTATTTTGCATGTACAAATGAGGGGCATATATAGAAAAGGGTGAGATTGACCCTTGTGATTGTTCGACTTCCCTCATGATTGTTTGACTTACATGGCTCTTCAACTTTACATGTGGGTTTCTTGGAATTCCATGTTAAATTACATTGATTACAATAGTATGGCCCACAGTAGCGATGTGGCCGAGATGACTCATGACATGAATTGACACGAAAATGCTGGTATGTTCATGCTGATGGTGGTGTCCATGTCGAGCTGCAGTGTTTCTGAGTGATGAGTAAGTTCTTGGTGTATCATATCTTCACCTCTACATGGCAAGGTGTGCAAAGTATTCAATGGTCTTGGTGTTCGCTTGATGTTGCATCCATGCGCATGTGTCTCCTTCGCTTGCTACTTGGTATGCTTCATGTGTTCGTCCAACCGCAAGCAAGTCTTCTAGCATGCACTTCTTGTCCATGCCGTTCATCGTCGTGCCATGTCTCACCCATGTACCTATATCTATAGTCACTCATGATGATTCGACATCAAATCCATAAATCTCCTAGTCTACCAAGAGGCATTATCTTTTTTTTTTGGGTGCAGGTGTCTGGGAGAGAGGACAAGGCTCTAAAAATGCGCGGAGCACATTTCAGGCCGGGATACAGGCTCTGGGTCACTGTCAAGGAAAATTGTGGAGAGGTCACTGTGAGGCTGAGATAGACAGTCCAGATTAGCAGTGACCATTTGTGGGGTTAGGATCGGCTGAATGGTAGAACTGCGCAGATTTTCCAGGGAAGTAATGTAGGAAGCAGGGAAGACAATGGCAATGAAAACTGTGCATATTATTCAGGGAGGATGGTAACAGGTTGTAAGAGCTTGGTGGACAAAACTGCACATAACTGAGAGGCTGGCTTGCAAGACATATCTGTGCAGTTTCTAGGCTGAGTGGGGTGTCAAGAAGTTAGAGGGCAGCCCAATAAAACTGTGCAGTTTTTAGGAGGAGCATCATGCCAACTGACAACGGGCTTAGCTGACAGAACTATGAAAATTTCAAGGAAAATGCAGTGACAAGAAGTGGGTGTTTGTCCTTCATGTCCTGGCAATTTCTTCATTTAGTGGAGGTGAGCATGCTGGCATCTTATGCACATTTTTTTGGTGGAGTGAAGCCCGGGGTCATTGCCTTGTCAAACTCTTCGGTTGACTAGCAGGAAGCTTGATATAATTTCTTGCATGCATCACAGATTAAAATGACTTGTTGAGAAAATTCTACACTATTTTGGGTGATATTCAGTCAAGTTGATTCTAGGATTGCGCAGTGCAAACTTCCTGGGAGGTAGCCTCAAGCTCTGTGCAATTTTGGGCAGTAGTACATGATCACTACAGGCTGAGATTATACAATGCATCTCATCATAGGTCTGGCTATTGGAGGGTAATCTGGTCGACAAAGTTTCATCAAAATACCTAAGTGTTTGAGTGAGTGAACTTGTGCATGCATGACATTGCGAACACACACTCAACATGACTCGATGACAAGGAACCTCGAACCAATAAGACAACATGCTCAGTGTGATTGAACAACGGGTGCAGGCGACAAGTGCGACACTTGAGATAGATCGTTGAGCGACTACGATGACACTTGCGTGACATGCATACAACTTCATGCATGAGTGTGACAGATGCTTACATAGTGAATACAACTCAAACACAACCTTTAACATCACCAGAATGAGGTTGCAAGCATGACATAGAAATCAACATGCTGAAGACAACAATTAGTCAAATGAATGAAAAGGAGGAAATACATGTAAAGGAAACACATGAGATAACTTTTCGTGTTTGCGCACGTGCATTTTACTGAGGACAGGATGATATGACTGTGACAAGCAGTCCTGCAAACTCAACTAAGAGGTGTACTTCGAAAGGTGTTATTTACTTACCATACTTACCTTCAAGATGATCATGCATCCAACGAAGTTTGCATGTGGTCCTGATCTTTTCCATTAGTTGGTCTCTGGGTCCTTCTCCTCGACTCCTTGGGAGTGATCTTATCATGTCACCTTTTCCTGTGGTCACTGAGTGATGGATCAATGCGGTTTCAGTGGGAAGTGATTGCTATTGGGATGAGGCCATGGGAGGCCCATCTATATAATTTTTGCGTACAAGATGATAGGACAACTTGGAAAACACTGCGCAATTTTGAAGCACATGACACTACTGGGGGATGGGGTCCTGGGAGGACATCTCTACACAATTTATGAATGGAGGGGACCTGGACTGATCTGTGCATTTATGGAGAGCAGTGTTGACTTCCTGACTTCTCTGCACATTTCTTGAGAGTAGTGCTGACTGCTTGACTGCTTTACACATTTTTGGAGAGCAATGCTGGCTGGGGTCTCTGCGGGCTGTGGGGTTTCAGTAGGTAAGGGAGGAAGCTTGATGGTTACAGAAGCCAAGTGCAAATTTTCAGGAATTTGAATGAGGCTAGGTTGCTTGGGAAATGGCTACATGTGAGATCAGTGACATAGATGTAAAAGGTGATAGGACTCGACTGCTATCACACACAGACACTTAGTGACACAACATAAACCATCATCCAAAATGCATAATACATACTTTGCTTGATAAAAGAACCTTCTTTACAAGAGTGCATGAAGTGAGTGTGAAACATGTCTATGTGATGAGAACCACTCATACACACACAAGTCCCTTGAAGCAAAACAATATTCCATTTGCATGACAAACAAAAACCCCTATGCCCAAATATGACACATGCTGCATAAAGATGAGCAATAGACAACTCTTAAGATCAAGGTGGGGAGCTTGAAATCATCATCTTACCAACGAGTGACCAAGGATGATCGATCACAAGATCCAAGGTAGGCTCTGAAATTTGCATGCGAGCCAAAATTTTGGAGGGTGGTTGTAGCCACTACAACATTGGCAACACACAAGTAGAACTCCAAATCTCTATATGGACCTTCTTTTATGAAAAGAGAGTCTAACCCTTCCAAAAGTATTATTCGATTCCTTGATCCTGATGGATTCACACTAGCTCAATGTGTGAAAGATGTAGTGCCTACCATTCTCTTGATTGGTCAACACACACTCCAAGCCAAGTCAACTTACTTGTTTCGATTGGGGATGAGGGGTATATTGATGCACAAGTAAGATAACTGTGAGAGTTTAAGTTTCATCTTTGGTGTTGCTTTGCTTCCAATAGGCTTGGATGGTACCCCGACAGAGTCACGCAGGAACACAAACATTTCTCCATTGCCAACAATCCTATTCAGTACCATTGTGAAGTTACTTGCATCACCTCTTTATGTAGGAAGCCTTTCTCTTGTTTCGCCTTATTCCTTTTTCATTTTTTTATTTTTTCATTTTTAAAAAACTATGCATAGGCACTTATTTATTTAAGAGGCGGAAGAGGGATCCCAAATTATTGAGAGCAGAAGAGGTTGTTCCTTCAGAGAATTATTTTATGTATACCTATGACATACTTGTTAAGGTTCCCCCCTCACCTTACTCTACTTGACCGAGCTGGCAAGGGTTAACGCAAAAGAACTGATTAGAGTAGGTGGTACTAGTTAACAATGCAAGCATTGTGTTTTCACCAAGACTCGCTTTGAGCTGAACGTATTTTCCATCAAGGCATCATCGAATGAAGACAACATGCTCTTCATAAAGAGAGAGTACAATCGGTAACCAAGTGTTGATAACTGTACAAGTCCTCTTAGATTTGCCCAGCTTGTCTCGAGAGCCAAACAAGACTTCACGAGAGGATAAACTACGGGTAAAAGCAAGCAAATAAATAAAAAAGAAAAAAAGAAGAAGTAAAACGAAAGAAAAACAAGTAAGGAAAGAAAACATGCAAGCAAACCAAACCAAGTAATCAAGAAAACAAACATGCAAACCTGAAAGAAAAGCAAAGAAAGAAGAAAAGAATACTCTTACTCCTGCACTAAACAATGCATGGGCCTACTCACATGAAGTGATATTCCAATGCAGTCACTTACGCATTGGTTGGCCTGTGTTCACGAAGGCATAAAAAATATGCATGTAAACTAGTGAACCAGAAATATTGATTAGCGAAGACGAACAAGCTCTAAGTTCTAAAAAATCCATAGAAAAGAAGAGAGTGAATGCACAAGACAAACCTTCTGCGGACTTAACATGGTATTGTGACACACTACATGTAGATGATAAGCATGCACACTCTCTCAACTGTGACAGACAAGCAAACATGAGAAATAGAGATAGCTTTTTCCTTGCAACTGTGCTTGTTGTATATGATTCCTGTAATGCATGAGCGATGGGATCATGTGATTCGAGTGGAGGAAGCGAAATATGTGTGTTGGGTTGATATTCAGTGCATACAAATGAGTGATGAGGAGCCTTGGATGTTTCACAAATTTTTTGATCGAAAGTGGAACTAACCTTAGGACAATGAGGACATGACATACCCATCAGCCCAGGCTAAAGTTCCTTAACAGCTTGCGGGGTTTCCACTTTGTCAATAGATAGATCATCAGAGACTAGTGGCTTCGAAATATTAACAATGAGTAAATAAACATCATGATCAAATGAATAAGTACAAAGATCACGAAAACCACAATCAGAGAATTCAGGATGTTCGTCGACATCCTCATGATTTGATTAATCGTGCAGAGGGGTAGATGAGAAGCAAGGATGCTCACCCTCTGTATTTTTTAGAAATGACATATTACAAATGGGATGGATTTTTAAAAGAATGTGTCCTCTCCGCAATGTAATGAACGACTGATATCCGATGTGTCCTGTGAACAATCAAAAGTAGAAACATCTGGAAATATGTTTCCATAGAGAGAATCAAAAGTGGTAGAATCACAAGGGATGTCAAGATAGAGTGGATGAAGTGCGGATGGAAGGGAGTCATCCTTCACCGTGGGTTCTTCTTCATATTCCTGCACACACTCATCATGAAAGATAGCGTAGGTTCGTTGCACAACACCAACTCTGTCAAAAACTTGATCCTCTTTCACAGTAAGTGTGGAGTTTGGAATGGAAGAACACATGACAATACAATCCGGAGGATCAACAGAAGCCGGGGACAGAGGTTGAGGTAACAAGTCCACAAGAAAACCAGCAGGCTTGCAAGCCAAATTTGTGCAAATATCTAGAGTAGGTGGGGTAGGAGGATGTGATAGTTCAACAAATGTAAGTGCACCTTCTCCCACCTCATACTGTAGAGCTAGAGTTGTTTAATGAGAAGAGGATGGATAATCACTTGTGACAACGACCTCGTCCATCTTAGATTTGGAAATTCTAACTCCGAGGTATGTTGGGAGGGGTTTTAATGATTGTAAGAATTGTGGATTTTATGATATGTAAAGAAGATACCTAAATCTTCCATCAAGAAATTCCCAATCAATTTCATATTTAGGAAATCGATATGCAATATTACAAAATCATGTGTGAAGGTGCTCAACAGATTCATCAGGTGCTTTCCGTAATTTCAGAATTTCTTTATTGAGTGCTTGACAGTAAAAATTATGGAAAGCACAATCTATCTCTATGATCAAATGAGTGAGAGTGAATAGAGTTCTTGGGAAGCGTGGCAAACCAATGCAGTGGGTGCCCTTGAAGAATGCATGTGAACAATGTGCACCTCATGTAATATTAATGGATTTTATACTTTTGATATATAACTACTAAGGTCATTATGTGTTCAAGCCAAGAAATTCCTCCTTCACCTTCATATGTGAATTATGACAAGTGATTCCATAGCTCCTCCAAGATTTCAAAGTCGTTTCTATATGACATGCACTCTGGAGGAGGACTTCAGTAGTTAGTCATGATAAGTATGTGGAGAGTCAAAAACAATTGTGAGGGCTTAGCCTGTCATCTAGCCCTCCTTCTAGCTCTAGAAATGTTGACGGTGCTGGACCCACCAACATTTAGGGTATATCCTTAGTATGAAGTCCCAAATAGACCTCACACCATTTGGTGTAGGAGTCCCATCTGGTATGATGGCCTGGTTGCCATTGTCTTAAAGGTTTTCCTTAGCTCTTGCTTGTCAACACATGAGAGTGGTTTTCTTTGTCTACGAACAACGTGGTTTGCGTGCCTGGGGAGTGCTTAGTGTTACTTGTGTCAAGCTTCTTTCACTATAGAGGGAGAAGGTGAGAGTGAGTCTCAAGTCAAAAGGGAATGGTCCCAAATCTATTAGAGACACACAACACAACAGGAAGTGCACAACTTCCAGCGGAGTAGTCCATATGGATACGGGAGTCACAAACAAAACGTGAACAGATAACACGTACAACACCCGACGAAATAGTCCAATTGAGTGTGATGGTCGTTATAGCAAGTTTACGAGAATTATTATGTTGAGTGTCCGACAGAATAGTCCATATAGGTGAGACAATGTTAACAACTGATACAACACATTTCCAACAACATATGTATTAAAACAATAGAAATAGTTCAACTGTCTAAATACAAGTTAAAGAAACATGCATTACAAGCGTCCAAAGAATGGTCTTACAAACAAATACAATACATGTGTTAAAACGTGCTGGCCTGTTAACAGGCTTCTGAATTAAGAGAAAGTTCCAAGACACATCGGTACACTATTACATCACTAAACTCGGTAGCGAGGCGTTGGAGCCACTGCTCACTCCTCAAAGAAAACACTACAAAATCTCAAGGCTATGTGGGAGGAGGTAAGGTGAAAAGTCTTTTGCATGTACAAATGAGGGGTATATATAGCCAAGGGTGAGATTAACCCTTGTGACTGTTCAAATTACCTCATGACTGTTTGAATTACATGACTCTTCAAATTTACATCTGGGTCTCTTGGACTTCCACATTACATTACATTGATTACATTAGTGTGGACCACAGTAGTGATGTGGCCGAAATGATTCATGACATGAATTGACATGAAAATGCTAGTATGTTCATGCTGATGGTAGTGTCCATGTTGAGTTGTAGTGTTGCTGAGTGATGAATGTGCTCTTGGTGTACCATAGCTTCACCTCCGCATGGAAAGGTGTGTGTGTTGAAAAATGTGCAACAAGAAATGTTAAATTTAGAATGTGCTAAAAATAGACCTGCTAGAAATAGCATGTCTAAAAATAGTAGTTTGGTCAGTGAGGTCATTGGCCACATTAGGTAAGAGGTGAAACTGCTAAAAATAGAAAGTTCTAAAAATAGCATTTCTGGGTCCCTTCCTATTTATAGCAGTCCCTAGTCTATCTATAGGAAGTAAAATTAATTTTGGTCTTAACAGAAGTTGGAAATATTAATTAATTAATTTAGTTGAGTAATTAGTTAAGGAAATTCGAGTTTGAAGTCTTTGTGAGCATGCACATGAGTTGTCCCACTGATTGAGGAATTTATCCTTAATTTCCTCCATTGATTGAGGGAACAAGTATGAGTTCTATAATGAGAGAATCAGCTGACTTAGTTCTTACTAGTCAAGTCCAGTTAGATTATTTTAAAAAGTTGTTAAAATAATAAAATATAGTTTGCTAATGCTTGCATGCATGTGACAAATATTATTTTAGATAACTGAGGATTCACTCATGGATAACTGTTGCATGTCAGTTCTGTCAGAGACCCAGTTGAGATCAGATGTGGGACAATGTACTATCAGATGCTTGGATATTTCTAGCAAGTATTCCTTGCATGGAGAAGGATCTATTATAGGAGATTGAAGAGCTTGTGGCCTATATATTGAGGCCTAGGTAGTCCATGATTTTCATCTTCTGATTACAGAGAGAGCAGGATAGCTTGAGAGCTGATTCTTTTTGTATTGTGAAGAGGATTTCCACTTGATTGATAATACAGTGTTGGGGTTTTATGCTAGTGCTTTCCCCAGTGATATATTCTGTGTTATGTGTGATTAATTTCTCTTGATCAGTTATGCATGTTTCTACTTTATGTTGCTCATGAATTCTATTATGCTTCCGCTTAATGTTTTGTAGAAGTAGAACAAGTATTATGCTTTAGGACATTGCATATATCAGTTTGTTCTACAGGTGAAATTTCTACATGGTATCAAAGCTAGCTGATTTGTAGAAAAAATCTACAAAATTCTATAGTGTGAAGCCTTTGATGGTTTTGGTGTTCACTTGATGTTTCACGCATGCACATGTGTCTCCTTCGCTTGCTACTTGGTATGCTTCGTGTCTTCGTCCAACCACAAGAAAGACTTCTAGCATGTGCTCCTTGTCCATCCCGTTCATCATCGCACCATCTCTCATCCATGTACATGTATCTGTAGTCACTCATGATGAGACGACATCAAATCAAGAAATCTCCTAGTCTACCAAGATGCATTATCTTTTGCTTTTGGGTACATGGGACGTGGAGAGAGGACAAGGCTCTGAAACTGCGCGGAGCACATTTCAGGCCGGGATGTGGGCTCTAGGGCACCGTCAAGGAAAATTGTGCAGAGATCATTGGGAGGCTGAGATGGGCAGTTCAGATCAATAGTGACCATTTGCGGGATCAGGCTTGGTTGAAGGATAGAACTGCGCAAATTTTCGAGGGACGCAGTGTAGACAGCAGGGAGGACAATGATAGTGAAAACCGCGTAGTTTCTCTGGGGAGGCTGGTAGCGGGATGTGGGGGCTTGCTGGCCAAAAATACGTAGAACTGAGAGGCTGGCCTACAGGACATCCCTGCATAGTTTCTAGGCTGAGCGGGGTGTCGAGTAGTTGGAACGCAGCCCAAGAAAACTGTGTAGTCGCTTGATTTTTCTATTGGTTTTGGGCATAATTAGAGTTTTTTTACAAAGTTTGTTTTACGCCATGGCTAATTATGTTTTCTGTTATAACAAATATTTCTGATCAAGGCCAATATTGAAAAATATCTAGTCTATCACCAACGAAATTCATCCATATGACAAGAGATATTGTAGTAGAAGAAATTAGCTGAATTAGTTGTTCCCCACATGTAATTTCACTTATCAGTTCGAAACTAGCGAGCGACAAGTGGGATCAACTTTATCTACGCAAACCAAACTGGTAGTCATTTCCAATGTATCCATCTACATTTAGCAAGAACCCCAACCAAAGGAATCATTTTGTTTCATTTTCTTTTAATTAACTCAGTTCTTGAGAAATAGTTGGGGACTGTTAATATTTCCATTATGTATAAATACCCATCTTTGATTGTAAGAAAGGGATTCAAATATGAGAGAAAAGAGGTAGAGTAATGCTTGGGCTTACAACTTGTTTGTAAGTAGGGAATTTTTTATTCATTTACACTATATTAGTGAGAGCCGACCCATCTTTGCAGGCAGAGAATCGAGTTTATAGGTAGCAGAGGACTTGCACTATTGTAACTCTCTATTGTTTTCTGCAACTTGATTCATATTTATAATAATATTTATTTATGCAATTGGTTTCATAGCACTACTGCTTGCTCTATTATTGAAAATAAATTGTTCAGATTTCAAATTCATTTCTAGAGTATGAGTATGTATGTGGATTTTCAACACTATTGTTGATTGCTTACTGAAATTCTCATTTAGAATCTGGTCAAGCTGTCTTGCAGGGTTAATCATAAATGAGATTTGAAACTAGAAGTTGTATAAGGAAAAACCTTTATCTCCTTGAGCTACTAGCTATCTAACAGTTTAATATTATAGATGTCCTACTTTCTACATGTCATGTGTTTGAACTATTTCAGTATTGTGGCATGAATCTTTTTGTCCTTATGCATATGTTTTATTAGGAATTGAAGACGTTTGTAGTTGGATGTCTATTAACTATTTAATAGGATTTATTTGTATACATTTACTCGAACAAGGATTAGATCTTGGAACTATTTCCCATATCTATTTCCTTTATCTTATTCCAATTTCAACATCCTTCTATTTCTTTTCATATCCTTTTAGCTTTCTCTTGATTGAGACAAGGACTAATCCTTCCTTCAATCAAGATAGGTCTAGGATTAGATGCATCTTATATTATACTTTGCATGTAGTTCTACTTTCTACATCCTAGAAGTCCCCTCATATAGGGGCAGTCTTTAACGTGGTTTGGTTGGGCCATAAATTTAGCTTAAGGATCAGTTTCTTGCTTGATCAGCAAGAAGATTCGATTTGATGTCTCTTCCCTATTGGTAGGTGAAAGTCATACTTTAATATAGTAGAGATAGAGAGAGGGTAACTAGACCCAATTGAACCAGTTAGAACCACCATTTCAACGAAAAAGGAATTGTTTAAAGTTCTCGACCGGGTGGTCTCCCTTAAAATGTTGAAAGGTCATTTATTCCGATCAACATTTTAGGCGCTAGAAGGAGGGAATATTTTAAATTGTTTGCTAAAGTTTATTGCAGAATTTTAAAATTTGAATTATGGGTTCCTCCCTTGGAGATTATTTAGTGTATCACAATCAAACACTACCATAATTAAGGGATTTAAAACATTGTCAAAGGTGAAGTGCAAGGGTAAGTCTTCTGCCTTTAAACACCTTTTTCAGTTCATTTCAAATTATCAAAAAAATAATATTGATGAGGTTAAACTTGGTAGGATTTTCAAATATACTTTGATAAGACAAGCAAAAGACTGGTGTTTTTCACTTTCAGTTGCCTCAGTACATAGTTGGGATGGTTTTGTAGTGATGTTCCTTCAATATTTTCAATGATACAACTACAAAGAGGTGTGCAAACAACTACTTGAATTGTGTAGGACAAAAGGTGAGCCCTTAGATCAATTTTCAGCTAAATTTAAATTGACATTAATGCTCTTTAAATCCAACGACTTACCTCCTAAACATCTATTAACAAGTTGGTTTAAGCATTTAAATTCTCTTCCTTGTAATTCTAATGAAGAATCACATACCAAGGAAGACACTAATAAAGTCATTTATGAAAATGAAAATACTGAACTTGGCTCTTCTTCATCTTCAAAACCTGTTTTAATTGATTCCCAATCCTCAAATGAATCTATTTTTGAAAATGAAAAAGTTAACCGTTTAAGCACTTCCTCTCATAGTCATAATGATTTCAATGATTATAAATCAACTTTGATTTCTCAATATTACATTGATAGTGTACCTTCTTATAGTTTTAATGTTGAGGATAACAACGATTTTAAATTCATAATCATTTGTAAAAAGGAAATCTCTGTAAACAAAATTCCACTATGTTGTAACATAATTTGTAACATAGATGTATATTACAAATTACCTTTCTCTCATTATTTTCAATTTATTTCTTTGTTCAATTTTATTTTTGATTTTTTTGCCCATACAACGCCATTGGCATCTTGAGAAACAAGGTTCCACACTCTCGTCAAATGCATTAATTTGTACATGCAATAATCAATTTCAAGATTTCAATCATCCATTTGAATTTATTATTAGGTTGAGGTTCTATCTTATGATTGGATAGATAATGTTAGATTTCCAAATGCATTTTACACGAATGATAACACTTGAGAGTACATATATACATTTCACCAGCCATGCGATCCTTTCAAAAATCTTTCTCATTGCGATCCACTAGATTCTCTTGAAAAGAAGATTTCTGATTTTTATTTTTCTTTACAACAACCTTTCATTGCAAAGATCTAACATTAAATACTGGTTTGTTGTTTCCTCTTTCTTTGAATTTTTTTCAAACATATGAATCACATCCTTATCTTGATGATCTTATAGATAGACGTTTGGAAGAATTTCAAGGGAAGTATTTTGTAAATAAGTTGCTTATTGTACATATATTAGCATTAGATGTACATAATGTATTCAATTTTTTTTTTTGATAATATGTTTATGATTTTGTTATTGATGTCGGATTTACACATTCATGCAAATAATAAGATGCTTGAATGGTTACATTGGAAGCACAACTTTACTTAGTCTTAGTCTATTTTTTAGATTAGGATTAGGTGTAGTTTAACAGTCAGTTTAAATTAAATAAGATGATGGTTTTGAACTTTGATAAATACATGGGAGAAGATGAAGAATCATTAGGTAAAGCAATGATCAAATTCTCCCACATACATATTTACATGTTCATTTCCATCTGTTAGTTTTCTAGAATTTCTTTTTTCTTTTAATCATTGTTTCTTTCTTATTTTTTGTTGTTCTCCTGGAAGCTATTGGCTTGAGTTAGAAGATCAAATTTTACCAATAAAGTAGTTGTGATAAATCTTAATGCTAAAAGGAGAAATGTTTAGAACTCTTTCTGGGAGATTTCCTTTACTTCTAAGTTTTTAATATCATCCTTCTTATTCTCTTTCGAGATATGTTTATTCAAAGACATATAACATTCTTGTTAAATTATCATATGAAAACTTTAATCACAACTCCCCTTTAAGTTAGATAATTTATTTAAATAAAAGTCTTGAATAATAAATTCACCAAGTGAGACAACATTTCATATGATTGACATAATGTAAATAACATAACAAGATCTTTATTGCTTATATCAGGATATTGCTTTTATCTTATTTCACTTGAGTTTTGTTTATTTCATGATTTTCTTTCCAGTAGGTTTGCTTCTATTTTAATTCCCTTTTCATTTGGATTTCTTTTCTCTTGTCTCTTGGTTGGATTTGTTTCCACAACATTTATTGGTCCCTTTTGCAATCCATTTGTGCAGATTTCATCTTTGTTTGGGATTAATCCTGGTGATATTACCAACCTTTTAGTTGGAGGGCCTTTTCCACCCATCTTTGGTTTGAACATATATGGGAAATTTTACTCTTATCTAATGGAATCCATTAGTAAAAGGAAGAATAAAAGGAGGATCATTAAACTGTTATTTTCCAGGCTCATATTGGAGTTTTGACATCATTATCTTCCATTAGTATTTGAATGCTCTCTTACCTTAATACACATAAGAAAAATACTTTACAATAAGCCATATCCTAAAACAGATACTAAGGTTACAAAAGAAACACACCGATTTAGTATTCTATTACTCTTCCATGTCATCCCAATCTCTTAAGGAGAGGAATTGTCTCCCCCATCCATTAGCATAAATTACCAGAGTATAAATTAAAAGTTGTGTGAAAAACCTGAAAGATAAGGGGTCTTTATAATGAGCCAGCCTACCATGATCACGGGTTTTGATTGTTATGCCATTATTGTATCTAGTCACCAAGACAGGATAATGACTCACAAAACTTTGCTATAAGACAAGAGGTCTCATCACGATTCGACTTGTTCATGAATATCAACACTTGTGAATGAATTTTTCATATTTGGTCACCAAGCTAGGACAATGGTTTTTAGAGTTATTAATGACATATGTCTTCTTTGAAATACTAAATAGTAGATGGGATACTAAAATTTCTTTAGGTTAAAAAGGTGACCCTGTTGAGGCTATGGATGCCTGTTGGTAGCAATGGATATAACTGTGACAATGATAGTTCATCTTTCTTACTAAACACATTGCTAAAATTTTGTCCTTTAGTTTATGTTGTCACTAAGTAATGGTTATTGTAAACATGATCTTACTCTTATGATTTTTACAAGAGATGTTCAAAATGATTAAACTTTGTTTCGAGGGATTTCATAGAGTATGAATCTTAGCATTTTAATTTTATTCAACCTTTCTCCTTTTCCTTTAGGATTTCATTAATAATAAATTAGAGATAACTGGTTCTTCCCAGTATGTCACCATTGTTGTGGTAAAGACAAAAACCCCCCCCCCCCCCTCATTATTCACTTAATTCTCATTATGGGGACCCTTTAATTGAATCTTGGTCATGTCGCTTTTTGATTTTTCTGAGTTTGGATTGCTTCAATGAGTTTGATCTATTTTTGTCTTCATATCAAAACTCGTTTGATCTCATTTGGTTGTTTGGTCTGTAAATGGAACTTAATTGAAGATTGGATAATTTTCACTACCTTGGGCTATTAAAATGTATAAATTGTACATTACTTTTGTTTCATAAATTTATTTATTTGTAGATAATTAATTTTCAATTATAAATATTTTATTTTTAATCTATACATAGCCCTCGAGACCAAGATCTTCATTAATAGTGGCTATATTATTTTATTTTCCAAATAGTGGCTTTGGCTTATATCATAAAGTGGATGTGGTCTTTTGATAAAGTGGCTGTAACATATCGGAACCTCAAAACTTATCGATATAAGAAGATTCCTTTCAAAATACCGGATATCATAAGTCCTGGGCCCATTTAACAGTGGCTGTAGTTTATTGGAGGGAGGAACCACTTCCACATCATTACTCTCGCATATCAAATGTAATTCATATCAGATATTTCCTTTTTGAGACACATTTTAAAAAATCTGATACAACACTTCCTTCAATCTTTGATATTTGAGTGCGCCTCCTGCTTAGACCTTCGATATTCATATCTCACTGATATTCTGATATGGCATTTCGTCGATTTTCTGATCTCTGATCTCTGATAATCATCTCCCTCCAACTTTTGACTTCCAATAATCCACTCACCTCTGATATCTAGACCCAATACACTATTTAACAATAGTTCAATAAGGTATTGTGTCCAATCTATATTGTAGCCCATTTGTTAAAAGTTCTAATATCCATTTCTTCGATACCACTAAGCTCTTGCCACTTATCACTTCTAGCAGTTGCATTCATATTAATTGTAAAAGTCATTTAATTTTTCTATTGGTTTTGGGCATAATTAGAGTTTGTTTACAAAGTTTGTTTTACGCCATGGCTAATTTTATTTTATGTTATAAAATATATTTCTAATCAAGGCCAGTATTGAAATAGATCCAATCTATCACCAACGAAGTTCCTCCAGATGGTAAGGGATATTGTAATAGAAGAAATATGTTGAATAAGTTTTTCCTCGCATGTAATTTCACCTATCGGTTTGAAACAAGCGAGAGACAAGCATGATCCTATTTATCTGTGCAAACCAAGCTCAAAAATCCATTCCACTGTGGCCATCTACATTTAGCAGAACCCCAACCAAAGGAATTATTTTGTTTCATTTTATTTTAATTAACTCATTTGTTGGGAAATAGAGGGGGACTGCTAATATTTCCACTATGTATAAATACCCATCTTCGATTGTGAGAAATGGATTCGAATCCGAGAGAAAAGAGGCAGAGTAATGCTTGCGCTTACAACCTATTTGCAAGGAGGGAGTTTGTGATTCGTTTACACTATTATATTGAGAGCCGATCCATCTTTGCAGACAGGGAATCAAGTTTAGAGGAAACGAAGGACTTGCACTACTATAACTCTCTATTTTTTTTCTGTAAGTTGATTCATATTTATAATAGTATTTATTTCTATAATTGGTTGCATAACAATACTGTTTTCTCTATTATTGAAAATAAATTCTTTAGACTTTAAATTCATTTCTGGAGTATGAGTATGTATGTGGCTTTTCAACACTACTTTTGACTGCTTACTAAAATGCTCATCTAGAATCTGGTCAAGCTATCTTGTAGGGTTAATTAGGAATGAGATTCAAAACTGGAACTTGTATAAAGACAGACTATTATCTCCTTGAGATGCTAGCTATCTAACAATTTACTCTTATAGATGTCCTACTTTCTACATGTCAGGTATTTGAACTATTTTAGTATTGTGGCATGAATCATTTTGTCCTTATGCATATGTTTTATTAGGAATTGGAGATGTTTGTGTTTGATGTCTGTAAACTATTTAATAGGAACTTATTTGTATACATTTAATCAAACAATGATTAGATATTGGAACTATTTCCCTAATTTATTTCCTTTATCTTATTCCAATTTCAACGTACTTCTATTTCTTTTCCTGTCCTTTTAGCTTGCTCAGTGATTGAGAGAAGGACTAATCCTTCCTTCAATCATGATAGATCTAGGATTAGATGCATCTAAGATTATACTTTGCATGTAGTTCTAATTTATGCATCCTAGAAGTCCCCTCATTCAGGGGCAATCTTTATAGTGGTTTGGCTGGGCCATAAAGTCAACTTAAGGATCACTTTCTTTCCTGGTCAACAAGAAGAGTTGATATGACATCTCTTCTCTATTGGTAGGTGAAAGTCATACTTTAAACTAGTAGAGATAGAGAAACCTTATTGAACCAGTCGGAACCACCATTTCAACAAAAAATGAACTATTTTAAGTTCCCGACTGGGTGGTCTCCCTTAAAATGTTGAAAGGTCATTTTTCCCGATGAATAGAAGCCTATCACATTGACCCTACACATACACTACAAAAATTGTTTGGCCCTGGTGTTCAAGTGGGGTTAATCTATGTTTGTTGATTTATTAAGGTGTAGTGTTTCAAGTCTTGACTTGGCGGTGTTAACCAAGCTCACGTTTGCTTAGGGTGTGAGTGTGTGAAAATAATGTGTCAATTGAATGAGTTAATTGAGCATGTTTTATGATGCCATGTGCCGCTGAAAGGAAAGTGCTGAAATACTATAAATAAATATGAAAATGACAGAAAATAAAGAGCTAAACAAGCACAAAAAACCCCACCCACAAGGGTTACTAAACAGTTAAGAGGGGGAGAAAAAGCTACTCAAAGACACATAAAAATGGCTAAATGATCTAATGTCAAGGGATTGAGATCTAGAGGCACTAATCTGCTATAAATGGTGTAGACAAATAGCAAAAATCAGAGGTGAAAAATGTTACAAAGGATAGGAGTGAAGATCTAAAGCCTAGGATACTCAAGGGGATCCTAAGGGGGAAAAGGAAAACCCAAAATCTAAAGGGAGAAAATGTAAAAGAGTCCTATCCAAAAGAGGTGAAAAGTAATGGATCAAACTCTGAAAATCAGTGGTTGAAAATGCCGAAACCCTAGACTTCTCACTCAATAAATCTCTTCCTAACAATGTGGAGGTTTACTCTAAACCTTAGGGGGATTTTTCCTTCCTCAAAGAGACAAATTAAGTGTATCTAGGCCTAGGGGAGACTCAAAACAAAGGTGAAGTAGCATAACCCAGTATGCAGACAAAACTCTCAGTAATTTTGAAAAATTTCTAGAAAAAATCCAAAATGCAGGTATTGACTTGAAACAGTGGAAAACATAGGTTTTGGGCCAAATAGTGCGCTTTGGAACGAAGATCAAGGGATGAAAAGTGCGTTTTACACTCGGGGCTCTCGGTCAACAGAGATCACACAAATTTCACTATATCCTGCTTAGTTGGTACCTGTGACCTGTGGATAGAACCAGAAAACCACCAGAATCTGAAAATTTGACAAAAAAGGGAATAATACTATAAATAGAAATTTAGAGGCTAAAAATAATTGTAGAAAACCTTGGAATTTACAAAAATTTCTGTCACTCAAGAACATTGTTATAACACTAGTAGAGTCACCATTTGTTGACAACCGTGTAACTAAAGACCTAGTAGAGTCGCTATTGTTAGTGTGAAATTTCTTAGAAGGTGTACCAAAAACACTTCACTTAAGTCACTAGGTGACAAGTGACCCTAAGAACAATTTGATGATTTCTTATGATTCAGATCTGTAATAAAAATGGAAAAAATTGCAACAAAAAAAAGACGATACAGAACAACAAATAACTATAAGATATCCAATGCAATAACCCAAATGAAAAGACTTTAATTAAATAAATTCTTTATTAAGAACACCTGGTGAGGGATATATACAAAAGGTATGTAAGACCCCCTCCATGGGATGGGTCCTTTGATGTCCTTGATGCTTGAACAAATGATCTTCTCTCTTAATATGTGAAAAACCCAGACAAAATATGGAGAACTCAAAAGAAAAAGACGATAATGGTGACGATGATTATGATCATCGTGAAGAATGAATGAAAAACCCTCATATTTATAACAAAGTATTGAGTTAATCTTGAAAATGGAGAATAATAAAATAATATTGACCAAATCAAGATCTAACCACTTGGAATACTTTATTATGTTTATTGGAGAGGGAAAAATGGTTAAATATCTTTATTTAGAAATAATTAACAAATAAAATGAATTATTAATTATTTTGCAAGGATTAAGAATGACGTGAAATTGAAATAGCTATTAAATAATGATTTAACAATTATTCCAATAATGGAAATATGGAATAATAAATAAATAGTGATTTATTTAATTATTCTTGGGGGATTTAGTCAAATGTGACAAGGAATAACTATTTAATTAATGATTTAATAATTATTCCTAGAGAAAATTAAATAAATAAAGATTTATCTAATTATTCTCATGGGTTTTTTTATTTAAATTAGAAAATAATTTAATAAAAGTGGTTTACTAAATTATTTTCCATAGTGAAAGTGATTTTACTCTGGTAAAATTAATCCTACATGGTGTATTTCGATCCACCTAGTTAGAGATGGCTAGGTGATCATTTTTTGGTGATAACATTTTATGACCAAGAATCTGATAAGTTAGGATCAGGAAAGCTCCAACATATGTGGTCAGGTCCATATATTGTCAAGCATGTTATTCTAAAAGGGGCCTACGAGTTAGTAGATTTTGATGGAATTCCACTGGCGCAACCCAGAAATAGGTTGTACCTAAAGAAATACTATCCTTGATCTCATGCGTATTACCACTGTGTACATACTGTGTATAGGTGTATTGAGTGTGTTTGTAGCGTGTCTCTTCAGAGTTTCCTATGGTTTAAGTTGATCCATTTTACATTCGGTTTGAATATGTCAACATCTCTTGAACCATATTTTGGTTATGATGATGGTGCTCATCGCAGTACTCGGAATTTATCCTCCTCATCGTGGGATATATTTCCTCCAAATGGCAACTTAGTGAGTCTACAAGGGATTTGTATTGATCACTCTACCAACAACATTGCTGAGTATAACTCAGTGGTCAAGCTACTATATGATGTTTTTTTACATGGTATCCATCATTTAGTCATCAGACTTGACTCACAGCTTGTGGTAGTACAACTAGCTAATGTTTATTCGGTTAGAAGTCCTACCATCCTTCACATGTTCTTAAGGGTTCACCTTCTAGAAATACATTTTGATTTCATATAATATGAACATATTTCTAGAAATATAAACACATTGACATATGTGCTTGCTAATCATGTTTTAGTTAAATATTTGCAACGAATGTAAATGAGTTTTATTGCACATCACATCTATTGAAAGCATAATCAGAACATGGAAACATTGAATATATATAATATAATATATATATATATATATATATATATATATATATAATATATATATATATATATATATATATATATATATATATATATATAAAGTTTGGTTTTACAAAATTTGTGCTCGAGACACATATGGCCACATGACCCATATAAAAAAACTAGATGCAAATATCTAAGTAGACTAATCAAAGTGCTCATGATAACATGCCACTTCACGAGCTATCTTGCACAATAGCCGATCAATATGGCTAGGCACTCCGATAGTGTGTTGCTGAAGTCGCATTGGAATTTGATCGATCACGGTTTCATCTATCCCACGTGTCAACCCCTCCATGTGGCTCTCCACTTCTTTTAGGATCTCGACTACATTAGTATGCATCCCATCCTACTACAGAAACCTGACTAGTTCTAATACCATATGTGTTTGTTCTCTTGAACGACGAAGATATGAAGCACCTAAAGATCAAACAGGTCCAATATTTGCATGAACAAATCAATAGCTTGTCTCAGAAACATAAAAAACACAAAAAGTTGTAAACTTTCAAAAATTTGAATGGTTGAAATATCTTACATGTTACACCTGATTGCTCACCCTCAGGAAGCACGAGCTCAGGGTTGTCATGAAAATCCATCCCTGCGTACAGATAATCATTGATCATAATGAAATGTCTATGCAACCATCCAAACAAGGTTGGTGAGAGATTGATCCTAGACAAACCTACATGTTCGGACTTATGATCTATCCACCTCCTCATTTGTGGAACCCTCAGATCAAGGGCTTAAGTGTAATCTACTGAGGATGTAGTAATGGAACCTACTCTAGAGAAAAAGAGACCAAGATGGAACTATAGCCAATTTTTTTCAACTTTCCCTCTCTTTATTTATACAATTGTTCCTTCATATTGACCAACACTCCCTCGCTCTAGTTGAAGATTGTTGGCTCTAGACACTCCACACCATCCTGCATGTATGATCTTTTAGCTACATGAAGTGTTGAGATACCCGCCAATCTGGCGATGATGAATAATATCATTCTTAAGCGAAAATACATTACATATTTTATGCTAATATTTTCATCCCTAGTTGGGTTGGCTCGAGGTCTACAATAAGTGGCAATATAATCTTTCACCATTTCTCCACCCCTTCTCACAGTTAGGAGAGAGATGGGGGCACCTCTCACAGACAAACCTGTCAGATAATATATGTCCTCTACTGTTATCTCGAGTAGATGTTCCCAAAATCTGAATGCCTATGCTTGCAAATCCCATGAATGAACAAGATACACTAGTAATCCGATCTACTGTTTCATACTAGGAATCCAGAAGAACTTCAACAATCCACAATTTTCAATGCCTAGATCGTAGTAGGATCATTAGCTGCATTAAAATCTTGTTCTTCATGTTCTTGTTCTCTCTAGATAGAGGCCATTTTGTGCTAATGAAGACTTGTAACATCAAGAAGAGACTCATTAGGATCCATTCCATGTAAATAAAATTGAAAATTTTGAAGGGAAGCTGGCAAACACATTTTAGATTTGTGCCCAATGCACCCCTACGAGGGGAGATAATGCATTTCACCCCTCCCCTGCAGTGTATTCTCACTTAGGTGCAACGTACCTTTTGACCATCTAGGATTGTGTTGGTCTTAGGGTAGGTTATTTAAACCCCAGGGCCCTAAAAAATACCTTAAACTTGCATGAAAATAAAAAATGGGACCATGAATTGAAAGAGAAAGGTCTTAGCTCTTGCCTGGAAGTGAGAGTGCTTGAAACGATCCATCAGATTGAGCACAATCAACTACAAAAGATCGAGGGTGAAAATACTCAAAACTCTCACTGTTGAAGGTAAATGTGAAATGGTAAAGATGAATAGTCATTTTGAATATTTATGGTTGTTTATTCCATTATTTTGTTCGTATTTAATTTTTTTACGTATTTACAACCCATTTTTACCATGAAACAAGTATTTTTAATTCTTTTTATGATGTTCTAAACATGTCAACAACTGTTTGATGGATTTTTCCATGTTTTGAACATATTATTTTAACTGAGGAGCACACTTTTATCACTTTTCAGGCTCCATAGACTTACAAAAAAGGAACCCCCTGTATTCCTCTTTCAACTCTTTTTAGACTCCCAAAATATGAAAATATTGCCAAGCACTTATCTTTTCGAACTTGTTAAAGTAAATGAAAAGACGTCTACTCAGTATATATTTAACCCTTTTCCGGACTAAGATAGACTACTTACGAAAAATGAATACCTTAATCGAACATGGATAAGAGGTTCTCTTGGGTATTATTTTTTTCCTTTTCAGACCTAAGGGACTATCTACGAAAAGTAACATTTGGAGTTTTCTTTTTTGCCTCTTTTTTAAAACTCTCTAAACATGAAAAAGATGTCAAGTTTTTATCTTTGTTGGACTCGTAAAAACATCAAAAAATGATGGACTCATCGTTAATGACAGGACTGTACAAATTATTCTTTGGGTTCAATAAATATTCTCACAGGGATTCATCCAAAGGATGACTTATAGGTCACACATATGTTATCCTCCTCAAGCTTGTTAAAAAATAAAGAGGTACTGACTAGTATGATTGGGGAAATTGAGAAAATAGGGCACTCCATTTGTTAATGGTAGAGATTCACTCTTGAACATGACACTCTTCCACTTCATCTCCATGGTTGTTGGGTTTGGAAATATGCTTGTCTTTTGGTTTATCATACCTTTTCAAAGCCTTTGTTTTTGGTTTTGGGTCAATGTTGTCAACTCTATTTCAATGTTTTCATTGTGTTCAAGAGAAGTCATTCAATTGATATCTGCTACAATACACTTAATCCTTAATTTCATGTTTGCCTTTCCTGATCTAGTTCTATATCAACATCATTTTGATCATGTTGTCTTAAATCATCATACCCGTTTCATGTCATTGATGAGGGATACATCAAGTCCCTCCTACAACGGGTCGCTTCCTATCGACATCAGATCATTATCCAGGAATTTGACTTAGAAACACTCCTTGGTACCTTGGTTCTTACATACATAAACGGAAAGTTTCCTCACTCTCGATGATAGGTTTTCATCACTGGCCTTCAACAGAAAGATTTTGTATGGTATTCGATATCAACTCATTTATTCAGACCATACAGATTGTAATAGAGTACCTTGAGAGCCATTAACATCATTGGTGGTTTCTCTCACATCTGTTAACAACTTACATCATTGGTTGGTAATTAGATGGTGTCTACCATGTTAGAAGCTACCTCATTGATTCACATGGTTAGACTCGCACATTGGTTGGTTGTGTGAATGAGATAGAAGAGCCCAAATCTAGTTTCATCCATCAGGGCTGTGATTTCAGGAGTAATATAAGATTACAATATATGGTGGATATGATTGTACATATAGTCATCCAGTCATGGGTCCACAATCAATAATCTGTGGATGTGTCCTCTAATCATTATACATGTAATGTTAGCTTATGTACTGAGTATGGGTATGCCTCCCTCAACAAAGATGTCATGATGTAAACATATTGTAACAAATGATGATCTTGCCAGTTGTTCTTGATCCTAACTTGTCACAAGGTAAAGCACTTCAGTCATCAAATACCATTTCTGACTTTGCGCTTTGTGGGGAAATCTGTTATAGTCCATTTTGTCACATCTAGTCAATAGGTCTTCAAACAAGATCATTCACACCATTTGAACACTTTGTCATCCTCCCTACACAAAGTCCTAAGCATGACTCTTTCTAATCCCTGAGTTTCTACTTAAAAGTATCTTATTTCGGTCATTTTAAGGAGTAATGCACCCTGGCCCCTCATTGGCCATGTTGACTACAAGGTTTCTCTACTCTACACCTACATTGATCCCAATAGGTTGTTCAGTGTTGGGGGTGTGCTGATTCTAGAAACTCGAAAAAAAAAAGAATCCCGAAGCTTCCTCTTCCAGAAGCTTCCAATATATGTTATAACTACTTAAGTTAGATAAACGTCTCTAATATTATCCTATCCTACCTTGGAGTTTTCATCCCTTATCCCTTAAGCTCATCCTCCCATTAAGAGTGGATCACAAGCCCAGATTGGTAAAAGGATAGGAATCCATGAATTACCTCCTTCACTTATATATTTATTGCTATCCATAGGCAAGGGGTTGTATTTTGGAGAGTGATTATACCCTTATGCTGTTGATGTGAGAGATACCATTCCATGCATTAGGATTATTATAGACGCACTTTGTGACAAGGAAATGACAAGTCAAATTGGAGGAGCTCTTCTACAAGATCAACACCTATCTTTGGTTGTATCTCACTAAATTTCTATTAATGCAAAGAGTTATTTCTTTTCCTATATATGATGTTATGATTTCATGTATTTCAAAACCATGTTGATCTATTGAATATAGTGATTAGATCATGCTACATAGATTCCATAGATAGTTGGCTTGTGCTGTTTGATTGTGTAGGTTCTAATTATAGTGATCAGAGCTAGGAATGGAGCATGCAAGCCAAGGAAGGAGCAAATCATATGATGGATTCTAGGTAGGCTTTATCTCATTATCTATTTACTTTAAGGAAAACATTAGTCTCCTTGTCTTTATGTTCTTCTAGGTTAGTCCACTAGGCCTAGGGAATATACTTATGTCCACAGTGGTAGGTTTTGTATAACAAATAGGACTTTGGTGTAGGTTTTGAGTGGTTATAATAAAAAACATAAAAATACCTAGGATGAAAATTTGGTATATATACAACACTCTTATAATAAATTATTCCACAATTCAACTGGTAAGTTCCCATTTGAAACTTGTTTTGGATATTTTTCACCTTCACGTTCGAATATTGCATATGGGCAATAAGGAGGAGTGAGGAAGGATATTACAGGGGATGCCTTGAAAAATTTGTAGATAATATTAGGTAGATCCATATATAAGTACAAGAGACACTACATAAGTCACAAAAAAAATATACAGCGAGGCATGATCAACACAAAATGGGGAAATTGTTCAAGGTAGGAGAAAAAATATGACTACAACTAAACAAGGAGAGGCTACAAGGTCCTGATAATAAAATCAAGAATTTTTGGTATGGTCCCTTTGAGATAATAGAAAATGTGGGTGATAATTCCTACTCATTAAGTCTTACCACCATACATGCACATTTACTTATGTAAAGAATTTCAAACTATATAAGTCTTCCATACTAGATCAAGAAGAGGAACATGTATTATCTTCTGTGGAGGATTTGGCACCAGATTTTTAGGAATATTTGACAAAAGATACAATACTATGAGATATGGGAAGCATGATCTTTGACATATTGGGTTGAAAGGAAAACTTCCATGCAAAGCTAAATGGTACACTCAAGAGAAAGTGGAGGAAATATTTCCTCACCTTATTTAGTGGAAACTTTTGGGGACCAAAAGCCTCCCAAATTGGTGGGGTATGATCCAAATTGGATCATTATATTGTTTTTCATCCATCTCAATGCTTTTAGAGTGTAAAAAGTGGAGGAATGAACCCACATGACCATTTTTACTAGTGGGACCTAGTTTGGAAATATAGGGTTTGAAACCTTCCAGTAGCATTTTGAGGCATCAAATGATGTTTTTTGAGGGTTAAATAGTGCAAAACCATTTTTCAGATTCTACACACAAAGAAATTTCTAATGGTGCAAGAATAACGTCAGCTGTAGTCCGTATTTAAATTTTATGCCATTCAGAAATTGGCCTGCCTAATTTCACCACCATAATTAAAAAAGATTCCACGTCAACCCCCATTATTCATGGAAATGGGGATAGCCACGTGATTATGATGAATAAAAATCTAGAAGGGTCCATATTGTAACTCTGGTTAAGAGTTGAGGTAGTCAAACCTAACCACTAGTAGGATATCAGGCTGTGTTATAACCGAGCCACTAGGAGGAAAAAGGGTTCCATTATTTCGAAGGAATTTGTTCCATAAAAAAGAAAAAATAACCAAGAGGGATAGGAGATAAAGCACACAAAGAGGATTTGTGCACTATAGTATCCCACAAGTCATATGGCATACTTCTTTGTACTAACAACCATTTTCCATTTAAAGAAAGAGAGTAGAGTGACCTCACATTCCAACTAGGTTTTCTCTCGAAAGGGTTTCCTAGGCCATATCTTTTGTCAAATTGTGGTTTGTGAGTTTTTATTTCATTTTTCTCTATTTTTTTACATAATTCTAATTTGCATGCATACACAATTAATAGTAATCTACAGATCTAGAAATCTAAAGAGTAATAAAACCCTGATAGTGTAGATTTCAGATTTTTAAAGTTTTATTAGATTCGTTGTGACGAACTATCTAGTGGAATATCCACAATAGTTTACACATCACTCACTCACTCCCTCTCACACTCTCTCTCCCTCTTCTCCCTTCCTTTATCCCATTCTTTATCCCTCTGTCCCTCCCTTAGTCCCTCCTTTGCAACAATCCCCCTCCAACTTTATCTCTTTCTTCCTCCTCGTCTCTCCCATAACTCTCTCTCTTTCCCACTCTCCCTCTCTCTCCATTCCCCATCCTCTTTCCTTAACCTCTCTCTTCCACTCTCAATCCCCCTATTTTCCCCTCACTCACCCTCTCTATTATTCCCCAACCCCTCTATCTTATTTATCTCTTTATCTCCCTTGGGCCTTCTATCCCTCTCCTTCTTCCCCTTCCCCTACCTCTCAAGCCCAATTTAACCATTTCCCATGTGTAAAAGTTCCTAATTCTAGGAATATGCACACGTTCCTAGTGCTAGGAATGTGCATGCAAATTTTTAAATGTATTTATTTATTTTCTAGTGGGAATCTTACATGCATAATGGGTTGACTGCTTTAGATATAAGTTTAGGATCACGTACCTAGTGGTTTGAGTTGCAAATACGTGAAAATATCAATTTTTGAGAATGAAGATCTCTCTCTCTCTCTCTCTCTCTAATATATATAATATCTATATATATATATATATATAGATATGCTAGAACAAATTGGTTGTCCATGAAACTAAAGAAACATATATAGTCAACTATGCAACTTCTAGATATATAATTTAAAAAATCAATAAGTGTTACTATTTTTAATATAATTTTTTCTTGACATATTTCTAAATATTAAAACAAATCCCTCTTTTATTTACACTATAACATTTTTTGGCCTTAACCATTTGATTTTTTTTATATTGTGTATTAAAGGACACTATGACCTACAAGCTAATCTTAAGATTTTTTAGGCTACACTAATGGAAGGGCTTGTAATGTAAAGGATATAATGACTTTCATAATTTAAAAAATATTTAAAATTAACCTTTTAAAATTTAAAAAAGTAGCTATGCAAAAGAATAATATATTCTCTACAACTCTACAAATTTTAGTAGCAAGATTCCATTCTTTAGGTACTCAAAGGTTGCACTGAAGGAAACATTTGCATTATATTATGTATGAAAAATAACATACTACTATTACGAAAACTCAAAATTCACATTGCTAGACACAATTTCTATAAGTAAAAGTTATACATTCGAAAAGCTAATTCATTTTCCCACATTTATCTTTCTATACCTTCACAATAATTGTGTAAGTACATCTTATCTTCCCTCCAAATAAACATATTTCTATTTTTATAAGTTTTCATTGCCACACACACATCATGAGAGACCATCGTTCACTTGCACCCACCCTTATAGCATTCACAAGACAAATATGTTTGCATAAGTTAGATAAATAAAGATCATACAAATAATTCTATAAAGTATTAGGTTGTGTTATATTCTTTCCACGACTAGCTTTCGTAGTTAATCAGGGGGTTAGAGGCGGGGCGAAGCCTCCCCTTCATTGTGCCGATTGTGCAGTGGGGGGATCATAGGGGGTTTTAAGGGAGCGGTTAGCCCCCCTCTACGGGGTTTGTGGCAGTTCCCCAGGGAAATTTTTTTTGGACCCTATATTAGGTTGGGTGGACCTACCTATGGTTTTGTGCATGGTTTTCACACATGGTTTTATGATGGTTTTCAGTCCATGGTATTGGATGCTTCAGCATGTATATATATGTATTATAACATTGAAAGGAACATAATGAAAAATCAAGCTAGTAGTCCCGGTTTTGAGATCTAGGGGAAAATCTCTGTGTATATTTTTTTTTTGTGTTATGCTCTCGCATTGTTTATTTTCTGTGTTTTATAATTCATATGCAGGTAATCTATGTACGGGGTTAAGACCTACATTTGGTATCAGATCTATTTTGGCTTCAAGGAGATGCCTTTGTTGCTGAGGGGTTTCATGCGGGCCTGTGGTAGACCCTATTCAGCGAGATATCTACAGGATTGATTCCAGTGATGAAAGAAGATGGCAAGCAGTGGAAAGATAGAGATCGATAAATTTAATGGATAGAGTTTTGAGTTATGGAAAATCAAGATGGAGGATCTGTTGGTAGATAAAGATCAGTGGATCACGGTAGATATGGGTACTAAACCAACAGAAGTGTCCGATGAAGAATGGAAGAAGTTGGATCAGAAGACAAAAAGCACAATATGATTGTGTGTCTCAGATTTAGTATTGCTGAATGTATCAGTGGAAGCTACGACTAAGGCTTTGTGGGTAAAGTTAGGGACTTTGTACCAATCTAAGTCTCTGGTGAATAAACTGTTCCTACGGAAAAAGATATATAACCTAAGGATGAAATATGGAGACTCAGTGACAGAGCATCTGAACGCATTTAATACTATGGTAAGTCAGTTATTACCTGTTGATATTAAAATTTTAGATGAAGATAAGTGCATCAGTTTGTTGTGTTCTCTACCAAATTCATGGGATAGTCTGATTATTGCAATAGGTAGCAATGCAACTGCTTTGCAGTTTGATGAAATAGTCTCATCCTTGTTGACGGAGGAGATGAGATGGAAACATATGGAGAGCCAGAATGGTGATGCCTTGTTTGTACGAGGACGGTCCTAAAACATAAACAAAAATAAGTCATTGAGTGGGAGATCTAAATCTAGAGGGAGATCTAAATCTCTAGGAAAACCTATAAAGGTGTGTTGGAAATGCAGAAAGGAAGGGCACTACAAAAGGGACTGTAAATCTAAAGCTTCTGACAAAGGAAAGGGATCTGATGATGCTCCTTTTTCAAAGGCGAAAACCACCTCAGATGAAGGTGGGGATGTATACTTGGCTTCTTCAAGTACACATGTAGATCATGACGCATGGTTGATTGAATCAAGTGTATCCTTTCATTTCACTCCCCATAGAGTGTGGTTCTGCGAGTACGAGAAATATGATGGTGGTGATGTCTTCTTAGGGGATGATAGGAAGGCTAGAATCGTTGGTCGTGGAAAAGTAAAGTTGAAGTTGCAAGGTGGAAGGTTTAGAACACTTCCGAGTGTTGTGCATATTCTTGCATTGGCTAGAAATTTGATTTCTGTAAGCAAGCTAGATGATGCAGGTGTAAAAATAGTGTTCGAGAAAGAGACCTACAAGATGGTTCGGGGAGCACTGGTATTGGTGTGGGGAGTTCGTATTAGAACTCTGTACAAGCTGCAAGGTAGCACTATTATTGATGGGTGCAACAGTTTTGTGGTTCCTGAAAGTGAAGCAGAAAATCTAGTGGTCTCTAGAGAAAATACCATGTTATGGCATCAAATGCTTGGACATATTGGAGAGAAGGGCCTTCGAAAATTGTGTATATGGGAAGCAGAATTAGGTGAGTTTCCCCTATGGTGGTAAGAGGGTGAAAAAAATATTAGAGCTTGTGCATAATGATGTGTTTGGACCTATGAAAGTTCCATCACTGGGTAAGTCTGTGTACTATGTAT